>CAJHQQ010001352.1:0-101125 GCA_905132885.1 Moricandia moricandioides
TTGTAAATGACTTAAACGTTTGCTTTTTTATAAATTTTGAAAAAAAAGAATCAGTAGAAATAACTAATGTTCAAATAATGTGGAATAAATTTTTGCTACCTATTAAAAAAATTTTTTGTTCCACATCTTAAGGGAAGTAGGTTGTCAAAAACAGCAAACAAAAATGAGTGAAAATACATTTTTTTTTCAACTAATAGCAAACCAATCAAATTATATTTTTTTCCTTATGTTTTGTTGATTTTTATTTAAGAAGCATAAAATAGTTTATTCTTTCCTCTTGGTTTGTGAATAGAAAGTGTTGCGCAGAATTCGGTTTTCTCTTTTTTTTCTACGATATAATGTTTTTTTTCTCTACTTCTAATTAATTTTATTTACTCTAATACTTTCTGATTACCCCCTTTTTAAATGAATTTTCTCTCATCTCTACGTATTTATAGTATTTCATTTTCACATAGTTGATGACATTTATTATTTCCTTTATGAAGGAATAAATACTTGTGAAAGTGAATAGATACATAATGGTGTATGTGATAATCAATTATTATGGTTTGGGTGTTGGTTTATTACCAAGATGACTTCTACGGATTCATCCTTTTAATTTAAATCATTAATATTTTTGTTAGATGGGAATGATTGTTTGGTTGTTGCATGGAGAGTGAATGAAATTATCAAATGGTGAGTGTAATTTTGTAATACATCAATAGAACTTCGGATTTGTGTTATATTTTATGTCTATGGTAATGAAAGCATCGAGTCTCTCTATTGATTGTGAGTGGAATATTTATTTGAAAATATCTCATAGCAAACTTATGAATGAAGAATGAGTTAACTTTAAAAAATTTAGCCATTTTCTATTTTTAACCAAAAAAAATTTGAGTAGATTAAATATATGATTTTAAAAATAAAACTAAATATTTCAAATCAAATATGAATAATAATAATATATAATATCTTAAAATTCACAAAAATAACAAAAATATGAAAATATGAAATAAATGAAGAAATTGGTAAGGACTTTTTTTTGGTGAGAATGCAGTTTATGATTATATTTAATTGTTTTCTAATTATAATAATTGTTCATATTATATAATAGAAAATAAAAATCTTCGTAGATGGTTCAAAATTAAGTGAAAATAATGACTCAAATTTGAAAGCCATAATATTTATAGTTAGCATTGAATAAAAACTTAAGATATTCTCATATAAATATTTCTTATAATTTTATATTGAAAAACCTATTTATTAGAATTGTTGTCGGACTTAAAGTTCAAAACTTTTATTCCAGTTATTTATAGCCTAAAAAGAATAAAAAGTATTTTCTTACTCATCTCATATTGTTCATCCACAAGCATTTCTCGCGTTTTCTTGGACGCAAACAACAACTCAGAATCGTTACCGACTTTCATGAAAATTCCAACTCATCATCATCATCATCATCTATTTCAAGAGTATCGTACACCGGTCTAGATTTCAACAGTAAAACAATCTTGTTTGAGTTTCGATGTTGTTTACATGGGTATCTTGTTGACATTATGTTTCAGTGGGAAGGTCTATTGGTATGGGTCATGAAGACTGTTTTTTTTTCTTGAATCCACTGTTGCATAGAGGAAACTTATCAAACTTGTACCACCTTTATACGGGTATGACCATGACGAGTGTATGTTTTAGTTATATAATGACTCCATCAAAAACAGGCTTTAATCGTTACAAATAGTTAGGTTTAGTTGCATTAGTAAACTGAAATTCTATTTATGATGCATGATTTCAAATCTCATTCTTGGAAAAAAATCGTGATAAGATCTTTGATGGGTTCTTTGGGTTTTCGATGTCAAAATTGTGCTTGAGAGGAACTCCTTACTTGATAGGTTTCTTTCAGATTCGATTTAGGAAGAGAGCGTTTTGAGCCCATAACTCTTACTCCTACTTCGTTTGAGTAGGCATCGTCTCTTTCTTTAGGAGTTTTTAGAGAAGACTACATACCAATCTCACTTAACATGTATGATACACTTGTGGGTGAAGCACAAACACTGAAACATGATGATGTCAATTTTTTCTACATGAAGTTACCATGTTTCATATATAAGCAACTTACTTAACTGAAAACAATATTAAGCGTATGATATTTGGTTGCTACTTTGAAACCCAGTCTTTTACCATCTACATTGCAAGGGGGACTGAAGAGCTCCAAAAATTTGAGAATTGATATGGACAAAAATTGTACAGTCAGAGGTTGCAACTAAATTCAGAGCTTGTTTACGGTTTCTGGCTATTTAGGTGAGAAAAGAAGGTTTTATTTATAGATGGAGGGGGAGTTGTATAAGTATTTAGGGTAGAAACCAAAGAAAACTTATGAAATTAGATTACTACCAAAAACAGTATAAATTATAGTTTCGTTGGCATTATGGCTGAACTGTAATGATGAAATTGATCTAAAAAATTCTCGATAAAACTTGTGGCCTATAGAGTACACTTAGTAGCTGGGGAGAGAGGATTTTATTAGGTTTAACGATATTTTGTGAGGATTAAATAAAGATTTGGTTTAATACCCAAGACATTATTTGAGAAGTGATTTGTCATGTGGCATCACCACATTGATTTTGAAAGAAAAAAGATTACATGAAATACTAACAATGATAACATGGATTGAAGCTAATTGTGACATGAATATTTACATTAATTTTGTTGTTTTATATTTTTGGTAACTATTTTATAATATGATAATAACTCATAAATCATCCTTAATATTACAAAAAATAATATAGTAGCACAAATAGAATATAATAACATTTTTAAATTTTTTGAAATATTATTTAATTCTATTTTTATAATTTTGTATTTTTATTACTAAAAAAACTTCAAAAATGTATGCATTTAAAAAAAAAAAATCTAATCCTTACTACGAGTTTCTTATTAATATCTACAATTTTTAGAATATTATTTAGTTTTACTTTTTGATAATTATATACCAAAAAAAATTCTCTTAATTTTATAGAATTTGATTTAATATATTTTGACCAAAAGAAATAGATAAAAATATTTCCAAGATTATAATTTTAAATATATATATATATATATATTTAATATAAATAAAAAAATATTTATCTTATCTTAATTTTACATATAATAAAACTAAATTTTGAAATGAAAATGTTTAAGAAAGTAATAAAATTAAAAAAAATGATTTTTATTTTATTTTTAAATATGATTAAAATTTTAAAACATTTTTTCTGCACATAGGGCAGTAAAACACCTAGTTTTCCTTGGTAAGAGATAGGGGTGGGCAAAAAACCCAACCCAAACCGAACCGACCCAACCCGACCGAAGTTAAACCGAACCAAACCAAACCGTATTTCTTACATAACCCAAATGGTTCATGTTTTATTCAACCCGAATGGTTTGGTTTGGTTTGGGCTTAAACCGAACTAAATTCAACCTGAATGGTTTGGTTTGGTTTGGGTTTAAACCAAACTATTTGATAACTCAATATGTATTTTTCTATTAATAAATTATATATATATATATATATATATATATATATATATATGTATATTAACATATTGTGAATATTTTGGTTAAGATTTCATTTTTTCTTAACTTTTATGTTTTTAAGTTATGATACAAATAATATTATTATATATATTCTCTAGTTTTAATTCTAATAATATGTAATACCTAAAGATTAAAAAAACCTAAAAACTATTAATTATTTAAAGTCTTGTGGTTGTTTTCTCTCGTAAATTCTTCATTTCTATTGTTTAAAGTTAAGATTATCTAACATAAATTCTTCTATGATCAATAAAGATCAAAGTTAGGTGCAAGTAATCTTTTAGTAAGTTAAGTGTTTTATAATCAAATTAATACCAATATATTTTATAACCAAACCGAACTGCACCGAACCGAACAAGACCAAACCATAATAAAGTGAACCAAACTAAATCTAAACCAAACCGAACTAAACCGAACCGAATTAAACCGAACTAAACTAAACCCAAACCAGACACGAACCAACGCTACTTTGGTTTTGATTGGGTTAAGTTTTATTAAACCCAAATTAACCAAACCAAACCCAAACCGAACCAAACTAAACAGAAATGCCCACCCCTAGTAAGAGATGATGTACAATGTCTTGTGAAGCTTAATCTCATCAAAATTTGAAAGAAATTATAGCCACACAATATCTTACTCATAAACGTTAGCATTAAAATGGAGAGTCACATAATTTATGTTTCCATTACTATACAATATTGTGTATTGGCTGATTATATGAAAGTATTTTTTGGTGGATGTTTAATACCAAATCTATAACATATGAAATTTTCATGATTTTAAACAAATAAAAGGTCAGAATATAACATACGAAATGAAATTATGATGGATGGGGAGTTTTATTTACGGTAGAAAACAAAAAACTTATGAAATTAGGTTAGTACTAAGAACAGTAAAACTTATGGTTTCGTTGCAATTATGGCTGAAGTGTAGTGTCAAATTTGACCTTAGAAGTTCTCGCTAAAACTTGTAGCATATAGGGAAGTACACTTTGTAGCTGGCGAGGGAGGATTTTCTTAGATTTGCCGATATTTAGTAAAGAATTAGTATAGATTTGGTTTAATTTTCTTTGGTAAGCCAAGATGTACAGTGCCTTGTGAAGCTTAATCTCAACAAACTTTGTAAGAAATTATAGCAGTACAATATCAGACTCATAAACATCATCATTAAAATGGACTCACATAAATTACGTTTCCTTTACTATATAATATTCTGTATTGGCTAGATTATATGAAAGTATTTCTTGGTGGACGTTTAATACCAAATCTATAACATATGGATGTTTCATGATTTTAAATAGATACCATAAGAAGTTGAGGTCAAAATATAGCATATGAAATGAATTTATGATATAGGGGGAGTTGTATTTAGGGTAGAAACCAAAGAAAACTTGTGAAATTAGGTTAGCATTAAGAACAATAAAACTGATGCTTAGAATTATGGTTGAAGTGTAATTACGTATTTGACCACATATTTCTCGATAAAACTTGTAGCATATAGGGAAGTACACTTCGTAGTCGACGAGGGAGGATTTTATTAGATTTACCGATATTTTGTATTCAGTATAGATTTGATTTAATTTACCTTGGTACGCGAAGATTTACTTTGACTTGTGAAGCTTAATCTCATCAAAATTTGTAAGGAATTATAATATAACATATGAAATGAACATTTCACAGTCAAAATGTAACATGAAATGAAAATTTCACATTTAAAAGATAAGTTATTTGGGATAAAACTTGTTCATACCTAATACATTATATTCTTCGGATATTATAAATTGTTGAATGACTATTTAGATGGCTATGTTAAATTGTAGTTCGGTACCATAGCTTGTTAAATGACTATTTAGCCGGATATGTTAAATAGCTGGCTATGCTAAATATACGACAAAGTTGATTCATGATTTTAAATTGATATCATAAGAAGCCAAGATCATAGCTATGACATATTAAATGAACATACTAATAATGTTTATGAATATGTATTTGTAGGAAACTTCAAATTGTTGGACAGCTAATATAATATATATACGGTTAAAAAAATGAGTTACTTGAGATAAGAAACGAATTGATGGTAATGTCAGGTTGTTAGACAGTTAATATAATATTTACACGGTTAACAAATAAGTTATTTGGGTTAAAACTTGTTGGAATTCTGTATATCACATTCTTCGGCACCATGAGAATCAAGATCATAGCTATGTGATATGAAATAAAGATACGAATAATGTGTAGATAAATGTGTTATTTGGTACATGTCAAATTGTTAGAGAGATAATATAATACTTACACCTTTAGAAAATGAGTTACTTGAGATTAAAATTGGATGTGTTGGTAATGTCATGTTGTTATACCGTTGATATAATATTTACACGGTTAATAAACAAGATCTTTGCTTATACTTCAAACCAAATAATAACATGTGGTTTAAATAAGAGTGTGGCTTAACATGTAAGTACCTTATACATACAAATATATATATATATACATATGCAGAGGTGGAGAGCTTGACCAGTGATAGACAGGCTGAGAGACCCTAGCGTGTATCATCACTTTGAACAATCCTTTAAGTCCCTATTCAAGCTATACCATGGCTGCCTCTACTTTTTTGGATCTAACCAATGAACATTGAACAAGTTTAATAACAATCTCCCAACCTTTGTGTTGATGTTGACTCTACTCTTTAACCTTTTTGATGAGACAAAACTTGTAATACCCGTATTTTCTGAAATAATAAAATAAATAATAATCTCTGAACTCTATTTATTAAATCTCATAAATGATTTCGAAACACTATAAATCCGAAAATAAAATAAAACCGAATACATGTCGATAATATAAAAAAAATAAAAGTCTGAAAATAATACGACGAAAAACAGTCCAAAAGCATCAGTCCGATAGGATCACTCCTGCTCGCCAGTCTCACCTGGAAGGGGGAAAGAAAGAGGGGTGAGTAATAGGGGAGTCACTCAGTGAGGCAAGGAATGCTAAACCCGCAAACCACTGACTCAGTACATAGCACTACAACTATGTAGGCCTTACTCTCACATGAAGCAAACACGGTGCCTATTACACCACACAAAACAATCAATGCGTCTAACGCATATAATACAACCAATACGCTGATAGTACATAGCTACTCTTTGCACCCCGCATTTCCTCATAAGGATATATGTATAACTCCAAGCGACTAGTACAGTAGTACATCTCTGTACTCCCACCCTCTCCGTGTCGGCGACTGATACTAACGTCTTTGTACCCCCGCAATATCACTGCTCGTCAGCGGCTTACACAAACGTCTTTGTGCACCCGCAATCACACTTCTCGTCGGCGGCTTACACAAACTTCTCTGTGCACCCGCAATCCACACAAACGGACTCATAATTATATACATATAGCAGTTTTAACATCACTCAATTCACTCAACCATTGAATCCTCTAACATCCTATATCCGGTTTAGCAAGCATAAAATAATAACAAATAAGGCTCTCATGCATACTCGATTCACAGAGACGAAACATGTTTTGAAACTAAACTTTTCATAATAGTAGTACTAAACTAGCACGAGATTATACGGAGTAGCCCTCACCTTTGGCACTGGCTGTCAACGGAAGATGGTCAACTGCAACACGAGAGAATCAACGACTTAGACTCAGAGTCTGAGGAAATAAAGTTCCAAAAATGGAAACTTTCCTAAAATAGCAACTTTCTACAATAGCAACTATCCTAAAATGGCAGGTTTCCTAAACTAGAAATTCCTCTAACTAGAACTTTCCAAGACTAGAAATAGGGAGGCGATAAACTTACCAGAAATATCGCTCGAGAACTCGCCTGAAACTCGCCCAAGAACTCGATCGAAAATCTTGCTTGAAAATTACTTTGTGACTGATCGTCGAATAATTCAACAACTGTCACACGCAAAGCACTGCTTTGACTTGGGAAAAATAAAGTGGAGGAGTGGAGTTTCTTATATACGATAAGGGAAGGGAGGTAGGTTTTCCAAACTTCTAATGTGGGACAAAGTAAAATAGTTATGGGTTTTAATTAAAAAAAATGGGCTCACTTTATCGAATCACGGTCGTTACAATTCTCCCCTACTAATGAGGATTTCTCCCTCAAATTCAAATCATTGACTGAACGTCTAATAACATCCAAAAAGAGTTCTAAGAAATCAGGCATCATCAAAATCTCCTTTAACTCATTCCTCTTGTTGCATCTGTCTTGTCTACAACCAACTTTGACTGACCATGGTCATCATCCCTTGAAAATCTTCTCTTGAACTCTTGTTGGTGATATGACTCGTCGCTCCCCCTGAGTATAACTGATAAATCTCGAGAAATACCCATAGTTCCTAACCTCTTTGCGTCCACCAAAGGAATATGTTATCTTTGACTTGAATACACTCTGTTAGATTGACGCCTTGCCGGTTGCGGACACTTTGAAATATGCAAAAATCTCTTATAAAAAAGTAAAAAAAATGTCTCACACTCAATCGTAGACGATCATAGACACTACTTTTTAAACTACACATGATAACCACAAAAAGACAACATGCACAACCATAAACTACTAAGGTGAAATATACATACCATCAATCAGCTCAACTCTGTCGTTAACTCCTGCTGCAAATACTCGTGGAGTGATGGCTGGACGCTTAGCCGGCGGTGGAATTGTAGCATGTCCCCTCCTCGGACACTCCCTCAAAAAATGACCCATCTGACCATAATTATAGCAACTCCCACGTACCGTTGCTGGGGTTGCAATCTGCTCGGTACCCTGAACATTGGTTGGTTTGCTCCGGCAATACTTGGACACATGGCCCATCCTTCCATAACTAAAACACTGGACACACTCTCCAAAATGGTGGCGATGGCAACTGCTGCATTTGGGTGCTCCTAATTGTTCCCATGACTTCTTTTTCGATTCAAAAGTCCTTTCAGACTTAGGTTGAGCTGCCTTGGAGAACTTCTGCTCCTCAGCAATACATGTCTCCTGCACAGCAGCCTTCTCTACCATATCCTCCAAGTTAGTGTAAGTCACCACACTGCATCTGCCGCGAAGATAAACTCGCATCCCATCTAAAAATCTCCTGATTAGATCTTCCTCATCCATATTATTACCAACAAACCTACCAAGTCGGCTAAACTCCCGCTAATACTCCCTGATAGTCCTAGCACCCTGTCTCAGATGCTCGAAGTCATTCTTCTTTTGGTGTAAGGCTTCCCTCGAAAAGTACTTCTTGTCCGAATGCTTCGAGGAACAACTCATATGTCAGTTCGCCATGATGTGTCACTCGCACTCCATCCCACCATGCTGCCGCATCCCCACGCAGATATAACACATCAATATTAAGGCATAATCGTCGTGGGCAATGTATAGTCTCCAGACATATCACCAACCTATGTCTCCAATCATGAGCAACCATGGGATCTACTGTTCCCTCAAATTTCTATAAATCCATGTACTTCAACTGCCCCAACACTCTAAGGAGCGCCTCATTACACTCAGGAGCATGCACTGGAAAAGGTGGTGGTGGTGGTGGGACCTGAAAACCCCTGGAACCTGCTGGACGGGGGGCTGCTGACCCGGAATTTGTGGGTCCCTTTGAACCTGAACTGGGCCGGCCTTCTGCACGTGAATCTGCAGACCATGCTGCACCTGCACCTGAGGTCCCTGTGGTTCCTGCTGAGCTGCAGCCAACTGTCGCACAACCTCCTGAGCTGCTGTCTGGGCAACCTGCTGGACTGCATCTTGAGCAGCCTATCGAGCCGCATCCTGCACCATATGCCTCAAAGCATCCTGATCAACTGGCGGAACCGTATTCTGTGAAACTGCTGGTGGAACATGCTCATCTCCAGTCTCTCGAGCAGCTTTGGTGGTATGTGGTCGACCAACTCTCCTTCGTGGCAGCATCTAAAAGAAAAAGCAAATGGTTAATTTCTGCTGAAATCATATACCAACGCTTGTTTAAGGAATAATACTGCTAGAAAGATGTTATTTCTTTAAAAATCCAAAATATCCAATTTTTTTTTGAAAACCATCAAAAATCCGATTAAAATCAGGTCCCATAAATCGCCATCTCGGATCGGGGCTAGGACCGAAACCGCTCTGATACCAAATTGTAATACCTGTATTTTCTGAAATAATAAAATAAATAATAATCTCTGAACTCTATTTATTAAATCTCATAAATAATCTTGAAACATTAAAAATTCGAAAAATAAAATAAAATTGAATACATGTCGATAATATAATAAAATAAAAGTCTGAAAATAATGTGACGAAAAATAGTCCAAAAGCACTAGTCCGATAGAATCAATCCTGCTCGCTAGTCTCACCTGAAAGGGGGAAAGAAAGAGGGGTGAGTAACAGGGGAGTCACTCAGTGAGGTAAAGGATGCTAAACCGCAAACCACTGACCCAGTACATAGCACTATGACTATGTAGGCCTAGCTCTAACATGAAGCAAACACGGTGCCTATTACACCACACAAAACAATCAATGCGTCTAACGCATATAATACAACCAATACGCTGATAGTACATAGCTACTCTTTGCACCCCGCATTTCCTCATAAGGATATATGTATAACTTCAGGCGATTAGTACAGTAGTCCATGTTTGTACTCCCATCCTCTGCGTGTCGGCGACTGATACAAATATCTTTGTACCCCCGCAATCTCACAGCTGGTCGGCGGCTTACTAATACGTCTCTGTGCACCCGCAATCCACACAAACGGACTCATAATTATATACATATAGCAGTTTTAACATCACTCAATTCACTCAACCATTGAATCCTCTAACATCCTATATCCGGTTTAGCAAGCATAAAATAATAACAAATAAGGCTCTCATGCATACTCGATTCACAGAGACGAAACATATTTTGAAACTAAACTTTTCATAATAGTAGTAATAAACTAGCACGAGATTATACGGAGTAGCCCTCACCTTTGCCACTGGCTGTCAACGGAAGATGGTCAACTACAACACGAGAGTATCAACGACTTAGACTTAGAGTCTCAAGAAATAAAGTTCCAAAAATGGGAACTTTCCTAAAATGAGAACTTTCCTATAATGGGAACTTTTCTAAAATGGAAACTTTTCTAAAATAGCAACTTTCCTAAAATAGCAATTTTCCTAAAATAACAACTTTTCTAAAATGGCAGGTTTCCTAAACTAGAAATTCCTCTAACTAGAACTTTCCAAGACTAGAAATAGGGAGGCGATAAACTTACCAGAAATATCGCTCGAGAACTCGCCCAAAAAATTGACCGAAAATCTATACTAATAAAAGAGAGCTTTTGAGGCTCCATAGAGCGTCCACATCAGCAAAAAGTCTTTCTTCCAGAAAATGAGACGTGACATTAAAAAATAAATGATAAATAAATTTACAATATAAAAAATAAATAAAGAATAAGTAAATATATCCAGAATAAAATATTACATTAAACATCTATAGTAATAAATACATAATAAGTAAATATATTCAGAAATAGAAATATTACATTAAACATCTATAGTAATATTATCATTTGATATAAGAAAAATAAATAATAAATAAGTATACAATATAAGAAAAAAATAAGTAAATACACAATTAAAAATGTAAAAACTACAATATTAAAATGTAAAAACATTTATCTTAAAATGTAAAAGATAATACTACAATATTAATAAAAACAATAAGTAAATATACAATTTAAAAATGGAAATACTACAATAAAAATTTAAATAAATACAATCTTAATAAAAAATGGAAATACTACAATAGTAATATTAGCATTTCATATATAATAAAAAATAATAAGTATACAATATAAGAAAAAATAAATACTAAATAAATACACAATAAAATAAATAAAAATAAACATTAATTAAATATAAAATTCAAAAATAGATATATTACATTAAATATCTATCACAATATTATCATTTATTATATTAAAGATAAAAAATTAAATAATAATAAATATACAATTGAATAAAATAGTGATTAAATATACAATATAAAAATAGAAATATAAAGTAAAAAATTAGAATAAGTAATATACACTATAAGAAAAAATAAACAATAAGTAAATATAAAATATAATAGATGAAAAAACTAAATTACATATCGATTTGAAAATGTATAGTAAAATAAATTATAAGTCAATACACAATATGATAAATTCAAATATTACATTAAACATATATCTTAATATTCTAATAACTAAATATATTACATAAGAATAATAAATAATCGGTAAATATATGATTTTATACAAATAAAATGGAGCTTTTGAGGCTCCATAGAGCGTCCACATCAGCATAAAATCTTTCTTCCAGAAAATGTCACGTGACATTACAAAAATAGATAATAAATAAATTTACAACATAAAAACTAAATAAATGATAAGTAAATATATCCGGATATAGAAATATTACATTAAACATCTATAGCAATAAATAAATTTAAATATATTCAGAAATATAAATATTACATTAAACATCTATAATAATATTATCATTTGATATAAGAAAAATAAATAATAAATAATGAATAATTATACAATATAAGAAAAAAAAATAAGTAAATATACAATTTAAAAATTGAAAAACTACAATAAACATTTATCTTAAGATGTAAAAGATAATACTACAATATTGAGAAAAAATAATAAGTAAATATACAATTTTAAAATGGAAATACTACAATAAACAATTATCTTAATACTATCTTAATAAAAAATGGAAATACTTCAAATAGTAATATTAGCATTTGACAAAAAAAATAAGTATACAATATAAGAAAAAATAAATACTACATAAATACACAATATAAGAAATAAAAATATCATATTAAAAATAAGCAATAAGTAAATATAATATTCAGAAATAGATATATTACATTAAATATCTATCATAATATTATTATTTATTATAATAAAAATAATAATTAAATAATAATAAAATATGCAATTGAATAAAATAAATAGTGATTAAATATATAGAATAAGAAATATAAATATAAATAAAAAATAGAATAATTAAATATACAATATAATAAAAAATAAATAATAAGTAAATACAAAATATAATAAATGGAAAAACTAAATTACACATCGATTTGAAAATGTATAGTAAAATAAATTATAAGTAAATGCACAATAGGATAAATAAAAATATTACATTAAACATATAGCTTAATATTATAATAACTAAATATATTACATAAAAAAAATAAATAATGGGTAAGTATATGATATAAGAAATAAAAATATTACATTAAACATCTATTGTGATATTATAATAACTAAATATATTATATAATAAAACTAAATAATAGTAAATATACAATATATGAAATAAAATATTACATCAAACATCTATTGTAATATTAAAATAAGTAAATAAATAATATAATATGATATATATATATATATATATATTACCTAAAGCATCATAAAATTAGAATATATAAATTAATAATATACTAAGTAGAAATATTATATTAAACATCAATCATAATACTAAAATAAGTAAATAGACAATATAAAAAATAATAAGTAAATATACAATATAAGAAATAGAAAATACATTAAACATCTATCAGAAAAATATATATTAAAATAAATAATAAGTAACTATAAAATATAATAAATAGAAATATTACATTAAACATCTATCATAATATTGCCATAGATATAAAATCAAGAAAATTAGAATAAGTAAATATAAAATATAAGAAATGAAAAACTACTTTAAACATCTATCTGAAAAATATATACTTTAATGTTTTATTATTTTTAAATATATTTATAATTAAATATACAATATAAAAAATAAGTAAATATACAATTTAAGAAATATAAATATTACATGAAACAATTATCATAATGTTATCATTTGATATAAAAACAAGAAAATTAGAATAAGTAAATATTTAATATAAGAAAAAAGAAAAATAAACAATAAGTAAATATACAATATAAAAATGATAAAAACTAAATTAAACATATATCTTAAAAATATATAGTAAAGTAAATAATCAGTAAATAAACAATATAAGAAATATAAATATTTCATTAAAAATCTATCATAATATTACAATAAGTGAATATAAAATATAATAAAAATAAATAATAAGTAAATATACAAAATAATAAATAGAAATGTTACATTAAACATCTATCGTAATATTATCACTTAACATAAAAGCAAGAAAATTTAAAAAAGTAAATATACAATATAAAAATAAATAAACATACAATATAAGAAATAGAAATATTACATTAAACATCTATCATAATATTAGAATAAGTAAACATTCAATAGAAGAACAATAAATATACAATATAACAAATAGAAAAATTACATTAAAGCATCTATCTGAAAAATGTATAGTAAATATACAATAGAAGAAATAGAAATATTAAATTAAACATCTATTATAGTATTACCATTTGATATATAAAAAAGAAAATTAGAATGAATAAATAAATATATAATATAAGAAAAAATAAATAATAAGTAAATATACAATATAAGAATATTTCTATAGTTAACAGTTGAAAATCAAAATAGTTCCGTGCGTAGCGCGGATTAATCCCTAGTCTTGCTAGAAAGTTACTTTGTGACTAGTCGTCGAATAATTCAACAACTGTCACACGCAAAGCACTGCTTTGATTTGATAAAAATAAAGTGGAGGGGTGGAGTTTCTTATATAGGAGAAGGCAAAGGAGGTAGGTTTTCCAAACTTCCAATGTGGGACAAAGTAAAATAGTTATGAGTTTTAATTAAAAAAAAGGTCCACTTTATTGAATCACGGTCATTACAAAACCTTGCGCAAGACATAAAACAAGTAATAACGTTTGTTTCTTACATCACTCTAACCAAAACACTCATCTATTGATCATCATTGCGCAGTGGCGGAGAGCTTCACCAGTAGAGATGGCAAATAGGTTGTCCCGTCCCGGAGGATAACGAGATTGGCTTCAAGCATGTCACGAAGGGTCAGGCCCACGGTCACGAAGGGTCAGGCCCCCGTGGGCTGCAGTCTCCGAATGGTTTCCCAAACCCGCCCGCTATATGTACAAGCCTTTGCGGGTCGATCCGCGGGACATCCGATGTTCCATTGGATGAACCATCCAAACTACATGATTAGTACGCTTTTTGGATGCAAGTTCATATTAGAATCTAAATGGCTTTGTTTATAATCGTAGTTATAAGTAGTTTCTTGTTGTTGTTAGTTGTAGTTGTTCTAAATGGTTTGTACTTTGTAGTTTGTTGTTTGCAAAGCAATGTACAAGGGACATAACACAAATGATGACATCACACAAAGTTAAAAACACTACTATCATTTCAGAGACAGAAACACAAACAATATCAACTGCTAGTCAATACAAGTAAAAGAGACAATGAACAAACATCAAACGACAAGCACAATCACATATTACACAATGAATTGTCAAGAACAAACAAACCATGCAATAAGCGACAATGAACAAACCAAACCTGTCTTGAGAACAAGAGCCAAGCAGGAAAACTGCTTCTTCTAAAAAGCAATAAGGCTTACTCTTCCAGCAATAACCTACATAACATGTAATCAACAATATATAGAACAATTCAGTCCTTCTTTGAGGTAATCAACATGCAATCAAAAGTAGATCTACCGAAAAGGAAAGAAAGCACATGAGATATGTACCTGATTTTGTTGCATGTATGTAGATCAAAGACGAATGGGAAGAAAGGAAGAACCCTTAGAAGTCAAATCATCATCACCGAAGATACAACCTTCTGTCGGTGGAAGTCGCCATCACCAAAGACCATCGGTTCTCTCCGTGAAGCTCCTCCGCTACAGAACTTCCAACAACGTGAAGACAAGAACCATCGCCAGAGTTCATCTCTCTCTAGCGGAAGTGACAAGGTATCGCCTACTCTCACTCTCACTCTCACTCTCACTCTCACTCTCGTCTTTTTTCCAGGTGAAACAAGAAATGAAGAAAGAGAGGCGCGGGTCCTTGTAATCCCGCATGACCCGCTTCGGCTCATCCCGAAAAAGTCCCGTAATTCATCTTCCCGTGAGGCTTGCTAAATTACGGGCCTAGAAAACCCTGGCCCAATACCGCCTCTACAAGCCTTTGCAGGCCAGGCCCGCGGTCCAGGTTTGATTTTTCCATCTTTATTCACAGCAGACGCAACGGCTGAGAAATTCACCGGAGACGCAAAGGCGGACAGATTGTTCGGAGACACAGAGGCTGAGAGATTCATCAGAGACATAGTGGACGAGAGCTTCACAGCAGCGACAGAGAGCTTTACCAGAGATGCAGCAGCGGTGACGTGATTGAGATTTCGGTGCACTACTAAAGCTTAAAGACAGAAGATGATTCGAGTAATTAGAAGTTGGAGTAGGTGAGAGATGACGGGGAGAGAAATATTTTGAATTTCGAAAATTTGGAGTGACAAAAAAAGAGAGGAATTGATTAGATGTAAGAAGTAGTAGAGGACTTTTGCAAAAAAAAAAAAAAAAGATATGAATGCAGAGGATAAGATCTCTTCAAATCTTTTGCAAGATATCGCCTATCAAGATCATAGAGCTCTTAACATCAATATAGGGGCATCAGAGTCCAAAAAAAGCCAACACTATTGAAACAATAGGCTTTGGTATATAGGTGATAACACATAAGTTTTTTGGTATGAGATGCAATTTCTATAAATGAAAATTGCTGATATTTAACACAAATTTGTGATGAATTACGGACGAAGTTAACAATTTCGTCTGGAATTCGTCAATTTTTTTATTTTTCAAACGGCTATAAAATAATCATGTTATTCATGAGGAATGTTTGATGGTTTCTTGGCGAAATGAACATTTGCCTCGACAATTACAACGGCTAATTAACAAATATATTTTCTCCATACATCCATCAAAATTACTTTTTGGTCCGAAATTCGTCTGGAATTCCTGACAAATTTCTAACGTAAGATCAACTTTTGTTCGCAATTCCTAAGTAATTTCCCAGGAATAGCTATTCATTAGGATTTCTGTCAGAAAATGTCATGTTTTCTTGTAGTTTGATCTCAACCTAATGAGAGTTAGTCCAGAGCTGAGTTACCAACTTGTGAGAGATATTTTACTCGTTGTTTTGCTCATTTCATAATAGGTCACATTTTGTAAGGAAATAAACATGGACATTATTACGAGTCACTCAAAATAATTCTGATGTGAATTTCTATTTGAGATTTGATCATGATGGAATCAGAAATCAGAAGAAGAAATTCTCTCAAAGATGTTCTCTGACGCCTGAGAATTAAGTAATTAGCCTCCTTTCATTAAACAAACTGACATCTAAATTTTAGGAAACGATAGTGTCCATGATTAGTCTTTGAAATTCTTGGACGCATCTTCATTTAGAACTAAACAAAACAAATTTCACGTAGAGCTAGAAACACCACAGCAATATATATATATGTATATATAGTTTCTTTTCGTAGCTTTAGTTCTTAGACAAAGCTTGAGACTTCAGTAAAGAAGAGAGATAAAAAGTGACAATTCTTCTTGTACACCCTTTAACCATTCCCCCAAAACTAACCAAGAGAGAGAGAGAGAGAGCCCTAAATTTAAAAGGAAAAAATTCAGGAGATCCAAAAATGGAATTGCTTCGTTGTTGATCGTTGCCTTTGTATGATCATTTTCTCCATTTTCAGCTAAAATAAAACCCATTTTTTCTCTAAAAAGTTCAAAGTTCCCCTTTTGTTTCACCTTCTGACCTCTTGTTTTTCTTTCTTTCTTTCTATCTAGGGTTCCCAATCCCTCAATTTGGGAACCTGAAAATCGATTTTCTCAACAACATAATCATTTCTTCAGGTAAAGAAAAAACATTTAACCTACTTTTCTTGCGACCTAAGGAACCTAACCAAAGTTATATGTTTCTTCATCCAGAATGGGTCTAAAGCTCTCAAGAGGGCCTGGAAAAGAGAGATCAGCTTTAGAACTAAGGCCTCACATTCTGACCTACCTAACCACAAATTCTTACCTACGTAACTTGGTGTCCAAGAAACGAAGACGGTTAACCATGGGTGGATATGATCTCGACATGTCTTACATTTCCGACAAATTGTTGGCTATGTCATTTCCCGCTGAACGAATGAGAGCTGTTTATAGAAACCCCCTTTGGCAAGTCAAGTCCGTGCTTGATATGCGACATCATAATCACTACAAGGTCAATAAGACACATATTATAAAATTATTATATCAACAGATTAACCAATCTCTTTTTTTTTTCTCATCAGGTCTATAATCTATGCATAGAGGAATGTTATGATCCAGAAAACTTTTACGGCCGCGTGGAGAGATTCCCATTCGATGACAACCATGTCCCGACTCTTAAAATGATCCAACTTTTCTGCGAAAGTGTTCATTCTTGGCTCTCATTAGATCCCAAAAACATCGCAGTGGTGCATTGCATGGTATTGTACAAAAAAAGAAAACACTTTCTTCGACATCTCAGATTATAATGTAACTTTTGCAGGCAGGAAAAGGCAGAACAGGGCTAATGGTGTCGGCGTATCTTGTCTATGGTGGAATGTCAGCTGAGGAAGCTCTTGAGATGTATGCAAGCAGAAGAACCACAAACAATAATGGAGTATGTCTTCTACACAAGAGAGAGAGAGAGAGATTATTTCCTTCCGTTAATTTCTCGATTATTTCCTTGACAGGTCTCAATACCAAGCCAGCGTCGTTACGTGAAATACTGGTCAAAATTACTCTCGTTTTGTAAAAGAATTGGAAACAGACCTCCAGAGGTTAAATTGCCTCAAGAACATTGCAGAGAGTTGCTGAGAATTAGACTTTACGATACTGTCAACGTTGATTCTGTCTTCTTTGTCGTCTCAGAACTTCAGCAGGTAATAATAACTACATTTTTACCTTAGTCTTCTCTTCCTACTTGATACACACATTTTGATGCAATGCAGACTATGTTTCTGCTTGATTATATATATCTGAATTTGATGCATATTAACTTTTTCTTTTGAATACCAAGAGGTTTGGGGCCGAACTCCGCAATCCTCTCACATACGAAACCACAACATGTAATATTAGTTTCGTCCCAGCGGTCACTCGAAATAGGAACCTCTAACACAATTATCAGGATCCTTTCGAGTTGAACTAATGCTTATTACATTACACTCTGATGCATATTACATTACACTGTGTTTCTGCTTAAAATGCTCTTTTTGGATGCATTATAGACTGTTTCGGCTTGAGATATACGTTTTGATGCATAGCAGTCTCTGTTTTGTACTTCATTTATATACTTTCATGCATCACAGACTTTGTTTCTGCTTGATATATAACATCATCGCAGGCTCTGTTTTTGCTTGTTATACACACTTTGATGACATTGCGTTCTGATGTTAGGTTCCAGATGAGATGTATCCACCATCTGTAGAACTTGCAAGAGGTTGTTGTAGACAATTCAAGAAAGGCTACTGTAGAAGCTTGAGTCCACGGTATTATATATCCCATTCCCATATGAACTGTGATTCAGAAGAAGATGAGGTGCTAACAAATAGACAAGAACCACGTCTTGTCGTTCAAATGGATACAGAGAGTTCCATCATCGACGAGAAAACATGTCTTGACTTCTACTTTGACAAACCTGTCAGAGTAAGTCACCAAAAAAAAAAAAATCTTTGAGGAAAATAATTGAGAAGATGTTTGATAAGTACATGATTCTTGGAATAGGTGAGTGGAGACATACGCATCACATTCTATCAGAAAATGATTGGAAGTCGTCTCTTTTATACCTGCTTCAACACAGCTTTTATAACCAATGGCTTGCTTCAGGTAAATTTATCCAAATCTTTAAAGCCATTTTTATTCGCACAATTTCTCAAATATCTTTTTTTTTACATTTTTATCACCAAAAAAGCTTATAACAAGGAAAATGATCAAACTATGTTTTATTAAAGAGATAAAAGACTCTTTCACCTATTGCTTTATATATATATATAATAAAATATAAAAAATCGTTTTTGTATAGTTTCCAATTATACTTTTCAAATTTGAATTTTTTTATATTTTCGATTTTTTTTTTAATTTTTATTTTTGAAATTCAAAAATAAGTTTTAAAATATTTTTAATTCTGAAAATTTTTTATTTAAAATTTTTTAAACCACACCCCTTAACTCCAAACATTAAATCTAGATTAACTAACCACAGAAATATAAGTATATATTTACTATTTAATAATTATAAAATTTATTTTGATCATTCTTTGTTTTTTTGTACTCTTTTGGGAATTTCTCTTTTTATTCTCTTTGAACATGTTTATCAATCTACATATTTTTTTTGTTTATGCAGTTTTCCATAGGAGAGCTAGATAAAGTTGGTGGGAATGGAAGATCAATATCTGGTCCTGACTTTAGCTTGGAGTTGCTCTTTAGTCCAGCCTGTTCTAAATCCGGAAAGCTTCTTTCCCGAGATGACCTTTCTCTCCCTTGAGGCCTCTGTTTCAGCTCCTTCAAAACCAGAGCAGCTACACAAGACTTATGAATAACTCAGATGATGGTGTAAGGACTTCAAGGGCTTAAAAAGGAATTTCTCGTGTACAAATGAAGAGGCAAATGACACAAACATATAATTTTCTCAACAATCTTTCTTTTTTGTAGCAGGGACTGTAATTTTGCTAAATGATAGACTTTAATGTGATTATCTTACTATCCATTTTTTCACTAGGATGGTTTGTTTCCAGTTTAATATTACTGAATGAAGTTCTCATTTTTTTCCAACAGATACTCTGTTATTGAGTACAAATCTCTGTATCAAGAGTTAAGGAAATTGTTTTATTACTATCGAAATACAACAACTTAACATTGAACTGACTCATCGTGTCTGTGAAGTTAGTAGACAAGCTACTTGTGTGGAAAAACATTGACTTAAAACTGTTGGGTTAAGCTTAAAAGAGAAAAAGAAACTTGAGATATAAGTTAATAATCTAAAGAAAAAAAAAGAATATAGAAATATGTTAAGTCCATAGAGATTAACTAATCTCTATATAAAGAGATGCAAGGTTGTTGAATAACTTATGAGTTTTGTGATTGTGTGAGAACTTAAGGTTATGAGTGATTTTCCTTAAGATATTAATAAGAGTTTTTTTTTTGAGTTCATACATTCGGAATTCTATATTTGATATCAAAACAAAAGGTTTGAGAAGAAGACAGAGATCAAGATAACTTACACACCATGAGCCAACGAGACGAAGAACGGTGTTATGACCAAACCAAAACAGACTGGACCATCCTCTATTAAGTATCCTATGCGTGATGCTGCTAATTAAACAGTTGGGCCATACGAATGAAGGTCGCACTCAAAGTAAATAAGGTATGGGAGGCCATAGAACTTGGGACTAAAGGCGAAGACAAGAACAATATGGCAATTGCCTTATTATTCTAATCAATACCCAAAGCCTTAATTTTACAACTTGGAGATCTTGATACTGCAAATGCTGTGTGGGATGCTATAAAAGCGAGACACGTTGGAGCTGATAGGATTAAGGAGGCAAGGTTACAAACCTTGATTGCTGAATTTTATAGAAACAAGATGAAACAGCCGGATACGATTGATATATTTGTGGGAAAACTTTCAGATATTTCATCAAAATCCATTGCACTTGGTGAAATCATTGATGAACCAAAGCTTGTGAAGAAATTTCTCGAAAAGTTTACCAAGAAAACGTTACATACATATTATTTCAGCGCTTGAACAGGTCCTTGATCTTAATACTACCAGCTTTGAGGATATCGTTTGGAGATTAAAAGCATATGAAGAAAGAATTGGTGAAGAAGAAGAGGAAGAACTAGATGATCAAGGAAAACTCATGTATGCAAATACAGATTCACATCAACCATGTCAAGAAAGTTATGGAGGAAACAAAGGAAGAGGAAGAGGACAAGGTGTCCAATCGTATTGGAGAGGTAGAGGTCGTGGATGTTATGGATCTTGGTATAGACAAGAGCAAGATGATTCTAAAATAATGTTTTATCAATGTGATAAGCTAGGGCCTTATGCTTCAGATAATCCTAACATGTTACTTAAACTTCAAGAAACAATTGAGAAAAAGGTTGATGATACACAAGAAGCTGACAACCTTATGTTGCACGAAGTAGTGTATTTGAAAGAGCAGAAGTTAAATCCAAGCATCCTTGATATCAATCAAAGCTCACCTTATCTGTGGTACCTTGACAAGGGAGCCAACAACCATATGAGTGGAAAACACATGTTCTTCTTCAACCTTGATGAAAAAATTATGGGAATGGTGAAATTTGGTGATGACTCAAGTGTAGAAATAAAAGGCAAAGGTTCGATACGATTCCTACTCAAGAATGGCAAGAAATTTTTTCTCAAAATGTGTAATTTATTCCTGACTTAAAAAGCAATATCATTAGTTTCGGACAAGTTACAGAGGCAGGGTGTGAGATTCGTATGAAATATGATTTAGTTCTATACGATCTTAACGGTGGCCTTGTAGTGTAAACAAAAAGGTCTAAGAATTTATTGTATAAAGTGATCATAGAAGTGGAGAGTATCAAGTGCTTACAAATGATAGGCTTGAACGAGACAAATAAATGGCACACACGTTTTGGCATGTTAATGTCGAGGCTATGAAGTTAATGGCGAATAAAGAGCTTGTGATGGGTTTGCCTAAAATTAGTATGGAGAAGGAAATTTGTGCGTCATGTCTAAGGGGAAAACAAACATGACAAAGCTTTCCTCAAACAAGCACATACTGAGTCACACAACCGCTTGAACTAGTACATGGAGATCTCTGCGGACCATTACACCTTCTACACCAGTTATATATATAATCATTGATGACTACACTCGTTACATGTGGACCATATTACTTGATATGTTGTGTTTTTGACACACTGCACATATGTTTTCTAAGGTGTTTGTGTTTTTAGGTCTTTATCGGGTCATTTCAGTCCCTTTTGAGTCATTACAGGTCTGGAGTAGGTAAGGAGTCCCTTGGAGGGACACATGGAGAGAAGAATGAAAATTGGAGTTTTCCTGGGTAAGACCAAACAGAGCAACCTGATGGGTGCTCTCGAGCAAAGTGGAGCAGCCCTGAGGCTGTTCTCGATAATTAAGGAAACCAAGTTACTCTCTGGATTTATCCTATTTCCCCCCTCTTCGAACCTGAGTTGGTGGAACCTCTTTCTAAGAACTCTCTCTATTTATCTTTATTTTACACACTAGTTTTCGGCAAAAAACCATATTGTCGATTTGAGTTTTGCTACTTTGTAAGGGAGACGGCTCCATCTATCTCGTCCTAGAGAAGATCATCCTGAACCCTATATTTTACCTTATTCTATTGCATCTTTTTTTATTCAGCATTGGCTTTTGTGTTTACTTGCACTATGTCTGAGTAGTCGGCTTGTTAGTCTAGGGTTATAGGGTGTTGACTTCGTGAACTGAACATAGATAAGTACCTATATATGGTCTTCACTCATAGCTGATCTTACCGCCTGCATTAACCTTATCACTTAGTGTTTGAACCTAAGTTTAATCTAGTCATTAACCATGAGCTAGGTTGCTAGATCCGCTATGAACGAGCATTGCATCCCTAATCAGCGAAAGTATATATTAGGGTGCTTTGTGAACTAATCAGATCTGAACTTTAATGCTTGTTGTCGGTCCTTGATCCAAGCGAGAGCTTAGGCATCAAGATCGATCCGCAAAGGAAAAGCTACACGAGAGTGGACTGTTCTATCTTAAGAAATCTGAGTCTAGACTGGTCGAAATCGAACTTGAATAATTGTTTAGTTTGCATTGTTAACACCCGATGAAGTAATCATAGGCTAGCTTTTTTATCATCTAAAAACCCTAAAACAACTTGTAACTTTCTTGCTAAGTTTTCTTTATTTTAAAACCACCATACTGTTTTAACTTGATATTGAATATACAAGGATAAAGTATAAACTAGTCCTCTGAAATTGAATCTAAAAATATTACAACAGCACTATTAACTTGATAGTAGCAACGATCCAATTTTGATGTATCATTACTAAAGGAGAAGAACAAAGCGTTTGATAAGTATAAGGTATTCAAGGTGCAAACTGAGCAAGAAACAAAGACGGCTATCAAAACATTCCGAACAGAAAGAGGTGGAGAGTTTACTTCTAATGAGTTTCAACTTTATGCGAGAGGAATGGTATTAAAAGACATCTTTCTGTGCCATATTCACCAGAACAAAATGCAGTGGTTGAGAGATGTAATAGAACGTTACTAGAGATGACAAGAAGCATCCTGAAACACATGAGTATGCCAAATTATCTATGAGGAGAAGATGTGAGATACAATACCTATCTGATTAATAGATTAGAAACAAGATCACTATCATTTTCACAAACTCCATATGAAGTGCTTCGAGGGAAGCCAAATCTCGAGCATCTTCATGTCTTTGGGTGCATTGGGTACGCAAGGACAGAGACAGTTGGAAGAAAGAAGTTAGATGATAGATCAAGGATTCTAGTTCACCTCAGAACCGAACCCTTCAAAGGCATATCGTCTTTTGGACCCAACAAACCGAAGAATAATCATCACCAGAGATGTAATATTTGATGAAGAAAAAATTGGAACTGGACAGGAAAACAAGAAGATAATTCCGGTATGTTTAACCTCAGTTTGGTGACCAAGTCATAAAAGGAGATGAAAGTTTCAAAGAAGATAATGGTTCTACTCGAGTCATTAGTGAAACCGAGGATTCATATAAAAGTTTGAGGAAGAGAATATTGATGCTGATGAAACAGAGGAAGAAGATGATGAAGAAGAAAAAGAGATTCCAATACGATCAACAAGAAACCGAATAAAACCGGAGTACCTAAGCGAGTATGTATGCCTTGCCAAGCTCGAGTGCGAACATTTTTTGATCATGATTAATGAAGAAACATGGAATTTAAGTGAAGCTAAAGACCACAAGTGATATGATCTAACCCAAGGAATGCACTTTGCTGATGGTGAATTGGATATGCCTTTGGTCGAAGGGTTACTAACACCAACGAGTAAGGGAAATGGTGGAAGGAGTGGTCACACAGAGGTGGCGGAAGGCCTCTGATTTACCGAATCTTTAGGATATGACACACCTAATCATCAGTAGTTTGATTGAAGGATATGACTCACCAACAATCGAAATGTTCAAAAAGAACAAAAGAGATAAATCTCAAATTTTAAAGAAGAAAGGTCGATGTTTTATTCATTCTGGTCGTTCCCTATATATAGGATTACATCATGTGGAGTACTAGAAAGACAATGTAGAAAGCAAGACCTTTTCGAAAACATAAAAGTGGACTAAGACTATTGACTAGAAATGATTTCTTCTTGGAATGACTCTTGGTGTAGCCACGACCTTGACCCTTGAAGTAGCTCCCTTGGTCTTCTCTTGCATTAAATGGATCAGAAATCATCATGCCTAAGGCCCTGGTCAAAATCCATTTCCTGAAAAACAAAGCAACTCCTTGTACCCTTCTTTCGGCCCAGACCAAATCATGTAAGGCTCAATGATCCAAAACATGTTCCTTATTTTCTCTGAGTATTTTTTTTCCCATAAACATGCCATTTTCCTGATAAGAAACAGGCCTGGTACATCAGGATAAAGGTTAGCAATTTCAGCTGCTCGGGTGGTCGAACCAGCTCGGACAGCCGAACCAGCTCATTCAGCTCGTCCATGTGAGTGTCACTGTGGTGAACCAGATCGCTCAGCTCGTACAGGTAAGTTTCAATCCAAACATCTTGTCCTAAGTGTTCAACTCGTCTTAAGTGTTCAGCTCGTCTAAGCCGATATGGCCAATAAAGCGGCGGTTTAGACTATCTTTCAAAACATCAGGAACCAAGCTGAATCTGGCTGGTTTGAAGTATTCATTATGGTAACTTGGACTTGTGATCATTCGTCATGGTAACTTAGACGTGTAAAATGATCTCTAGTTTCCCATTTCAGCTCCTGAACCTTTAGTTCAGCTCCCAGTTCCATCACAATCACTCTCGGATCGTCATGATCGGTAGAGTCGAAGGTCGAGCCAACCATGCACGTATTAGGCATCTGAACTGATTGGGACCAAATTTGAGACTGAAAATGGTCGATCCTTGCTTGTCATATGTTCTGGTCCATGATCAATATGGTTATCATACTCGTTATCAACTCACAACTGCTTTAACTGTTCTTTAACAGTAACTAATGAAACCACATCAAGTGCGCAAGAGATATAATCAATTGGTTCCCACAAGATGTCTAGAAAAAGATTCAAACAAGTAGCACAACATGATCCAAACTGAAACACAAAATGTGCATTGATCCCAAGAAAACTTATCATGTTATTTATGATGATAGCATGAAACAAGATAGTCCTAATACCCGAAAAACTCAGCAATGGGTCTAGGAAAGCAGTGCAATCAACTAACATCTTTCAAGAACAAATCAGCAGCAAGAAAAGAATTACCAGCTTTATGATATGAAGTGAATGGTGCATTCTCAGGGATCAAAAAGTCATAAAATCTTCCATTCCTAATTTTAAGCAATCCAAGCAACTGATTATCAACAGCAGAGACGAGTTCATACCTTCGGGACAGAGCATTGAAATCAGAGTCCTCTTTACCTTTCTTGAATCAAATTACATAAGGAATCGAATGAATGAACTTATCCCATTGTCCATGACCTTGGTCCAGATCCTGTTTTTATTTCAAGAATTCCATAAGATCCTGGTGAATGTGATTCACGAGTTGGTTTGGCCAAATATGGTGCGGCCAGGTTTGTAAATCTTTGACTAAAGCATGAAACTCGGTCTTTAGCTCAGTTCCAATTCCTACACCAAAACCATCAAAGTCTGTTTGCAAACTCTTTATAAAATTATATGAACACAATAATGGTGGAGAAGTGAACTCCGTTTTTAGTAGATGATTTTCTGGAAGTTTTCTCTTTTTGAAAACGACATTTTTTTTGATCTCTCTAGTGAGCAAGACTGCCATGGTGCTAAAGTCTCTTTCAAAATTTCTGAAAAATCTTTAAAGAAAATTGAATTGATGTACCCCTTCATCAGCCATTGGATCAGACCATCCACGGTTTATCTTGTCCTTTCCACCAACCTATCTACTCAAAACAAAGACTAGAAAACTAGTATCATACGTGCGAGACATAATCCTTTTCAAGACAGGAAACAAGTTTTCTTTTCTTAGCACATCTAACGCAAGTTTCAAAGTATCAGCATGATCATAAAAGAGTGTTATAGACAAGAATGTCATTAGTACTCACAACCACAGAAAACTCCATGAAGGATGTCAGTATGTGCACAGCATGTGGAGTTTGAAAACGTTGATCAAAGACTTGGTACTTGGAAGGTTTCTTAGAAAAAATGATCACAGAATCAGTACTAGTCCTAGGAAGATCATGCTCATGTGAAACCTTTTGTAACACCCGTCTCCTACTCTCTCGAGAACAGCGTGTTACTTACGTAAAATCTCGAATTAAAACGATTTATAAAAAACAAATAAAATATTAAAAAATTTAATAAAATAAAATCATTTCCAAATTTAGAAACCGAAATAATATAAATCAAAATATCAACTAAAACCGAAAGAAAACCGAAATAAAAATACGACGATCCCCAAGACACCAAACCATCCAGATATCCGACTACTCATCATGCTCACCTGCAAGGGGAAGAAAGAGGGGTGAGTAACATGGAGTCACTCAATGAGGTATGGGATGCTAAACACGCAAAACAAAGACATGAGTAATAGAACTCCCACTATGGAAGTTTAGCTCTAACATGAACAAACACGATGCCTAGAGCATCACACAAAACAATCAATGCGATGATAGCGTATAGCTAGTCCATACACCCCGCATATCCTCATAAGGATATACATACTCTGCGTCGCTAGTACAATTTGTCTCAGTACCTCCGCCCATAACCAAACATCGTCAGATGCAAACGTCTCTGCACCACGCACCACACAACAATCTGCGTCGATAGTCCATACGTCTCCGAACCCCCGCCCACCACATATGCGTCGATAGCCCAGGCATCCCTGAACCCCCGCCCACCACACATAGTCCCTACTTAATATATATATATTTATATAACATCAATTAACATCACACAATCCAATCACAGTTGAATCCTCTAGACCCCTAATTCTGGTTTACAATGAATTAACTAACTACCAATCATGACTCAAACAGACTCAATTCAAACAGACGGATCATGCTTCGAAATCTAAACTACGATAGGAAGAATTTTACACCAGTACGGGATTTACGGAGTATACCCTCACCTTAGCCAATAGCGGAGAACATGAAATGAATCGGAAAAAAGCTACTTGATCAGCAAGAAACCTAGGGTTTCGCCATTGATCTTGACCTCACGCCAAAATTGCACCGTAACAAACAAGGTCAAACAAGAGTAATTATTAATATGAACGAATTCATGTTTTATTAGTAAAGGTCACTTTTTGGACAAGAGACATGGAATAGGACACGTAAATCATGACATGGATTCATTATTGCCGAGAAAGTGACAAATCAAAAGTGAAGATAAAGAAGCTTGGAACACAAGCAAGGCAAACATCGTAATCTCACCTACTCAGATCCATCTGAAAGTGGCTGGCAGCGGCTAGGGTAGTGACGACAAAGATCTCCGGTGAACTGCAACAACTTCCGGCGTTGAGCCATGGTGGTCGGTGGCATCGAGAGGTGGCGCTACATAGAATCTCCGTAACGTACGGTGTCTCCGGCTCGTACTACTTCTTTCCCTCTTTGGTTCACGTTCTCCACCTACGAACCAAATAGGAACCTCAACACCATGGACGGGATGGGACCGAACAAGGCTTATGATGGCGGGGCTGCTACTCCGGTGGTGGTGACTGGCCGTGGAGATCCGTTGGTGATGAACGGAGATGACGGTGAGAACGCATCTTCACTTCACACACAAGCACAAAGGAAAAAGCATGAAGAGAAGCATCAGTGGATAAGAAGAGGAGGATAATAGAGGTGGAAGAAGAGAACGTAGCAGAGGGAAGAAGAAGGATGGTGAGAGAAGTCGATAAATTAATGGAGGCGGCTAACGTTCTTTTGACGAAGAAGGACGTACACAAGTATATATAGTTAGGTATACTAATATATTCTTGGTTCAATGACAATTAATTAAAATAAAAAGAACAACATTCGATTAAGAAAAAAAAAATTGGGAATAGCTTTGGTTTAGAGCAAATAAATTGGAAATTAAAATAGAACTTTGGTTTAAGAAAACCGGGTCATTACAATTCTCCCACACTTAACCGAAATTCGCCCCCGAATTCCAGTAAGAACCAGAAAAAGAGCTTCGACGGTTATAGAGGAGAAAAAACATGAGATGAGAAACAAAATGAACAGCAGAAACTTGGTTTTCTCCCGCAATTCAAAAAAAAATAAAAATTTAAAAACGCTAACGTCTAACAAGATGATAGATACTGGACAGAAAGGTGTCATTTTTTTCTTTCAAAAACTCTGAATCCTGAAATATTGAAAATCGTTGAATTTTAAGTCCCATAAATCGCCATCCCGGGTCGGAGTCGGGACAAAACCCGCTCTGATACCACTTGTAACGCCCCGACCGTCCACGGTTAATGGGCCACCCACGCCCACTTTCTCGGCCCGTGGGTCCCATTCCGTTCTAACAGTCGGTGCGTTATTTTTTTCCTAGGCTCTATTTCATTGTTTACTGAACTTACAATCACCTCCCGACCTTTCCCCGTGTTTTGGCCTCACTCGCACGGTATCGCGAATCACTTCCCGATAGGTCACCCATCCTTTCACTACTCCAGCCCAAGCATGCTTAACCCTGGAGTTCTAAACGGATGTGTGACGGAAAAGGTAAGTCAACTTTGGTGACATAGGTAGCCAAATCAATTCTCTTAAGCCTTTCCACATATCACAACCCGAGATGTTACAACTTTATCAAAAACGTTCTAATAAGACTAGCATGCTCACTTTGTTCATTCTTTTTCACCAGAAATCGTTTATGCCTAAAGAACTTCCAATGAACAATCTTATCACAGGAATTAAACACATTTTTAAAACTATGAGCAAAGAGATAATAATCTTTAACATGTTCAGAGTCCATAGATTTTTCATCAAAGCTAAAGGCATTAAATCGAGGCAATGAAGCTATCACAAAATCTGCCTTACATTGTTTGCTTCAAAAACCAGTGGAGTTGTTTTTGTTGAGTGCTCCTGGATCAAATACATCCTATTCCATCCTTCCAGCTGTTGTTGGTACATCAATGGGTCATTCAGCATTAACCTGAGACAAAGAAGCAAAGCAGCTAGACAAAACATATTTTTGGTTAGTAAAACTAAAATTCGTATTTTGAAAAAGCTGTCCAGCCAATGAATGATTGAAAAACACTTCAATCTTGTCCTCACAAGTCATCACTAGATAAGGAGTGTGTGTCTCCACAACCTCAACCAAACTTTCTTCTTCTTGTTTCTGTTTCAAAAGCAATAGATCCTCTGTTTGGTGTCTGGGCCAACAGTAACTGGAATCACATCAACACTCGGTTTTGGATCTTCTTTCTCCTCCATGGACTGGTTTGTTTTCTCATAAGGTGAACGAGAGGAGGTAGGACGTGTCTCTTCTAATTTGTTGAGTGTTGGTTCAGCTGAAACGATCTAGATTATTTTTTTCTTTGAGCTCCTCAAACCGTTTGTCTAGGTCAGGTACATAACGTCTCTTGCTCTCCTCCTTTTCACAGGCTGCTCCTGATCTACTCTTCATGAACTGCAGCATATCTCCCATAAAGGATTGCATCTTAGGGTTGTCGAGTATTTTCTTCCCTTGCTTGAACATCTTTGAACCTGAAAACACTTAGCAAACAAAACAAAGAAACAAACTCTCTCTCACTCACGATTTAAGGTAGTGATTTATCCAAGTCTCAACAAATCAATCAAGCTGGTGGTCGGTCCTCCAAATCAAACAAAAAAGAAGAGAAATAGATAGGTAGTTGAAAGATTTTCTTTGGGAACCGATTAACCAACTTGTGGATTGGATTTCTCCTTGATCTATTTTCCTTCGATCGGATTTCTCCTCGATCTTTTTTTTTCTTTTGATCTGATTTCTCCTTGATCAATTTTCCTTTGATCGGATTTCTCCTCGATCTTTTTTTTTCTTTTGATCTGATTTCTCCTTGAATTTTTGATTTTTTTTCCTTGTAAGTGACCAAGTGCCTAGGTTCCCTTACAATAGATAGTCAGAAAATAGTAGTATAAGAAGAAGATGGATAGATTACAAAATGATAAGAAGTTGATACCGATCTAGAAAAGTGTGCTCTGATACCACGTGATACGATCTGACCCAAGGAATGCGCTTTGATGATGGCGAATTGGATAGGTGACACAAGTGTGTTTATTTCTCTAGCAGAGTATATATATACTAAACAATTAACTGTCAAATTAACCCTTAATCCTAACGCACAAAACAATACTCTTGCCAAGAGAGATCATGTGTAGTACTTAGGGATCGAATCCAAAGAGAACAATGACACACAATAGTTTTCTTATTTCTAAAGATTAAGCTAGGTGATTATATATATTGGTAACAGGTAATCAACCTAAGGAAATATTCCTTATTGGAAGGTGTAGATGCAATATGGAAATATGCTAATAGTATAAATATGGAAATATGATGATAGACTAACTAGATGCAAATGTAAATATGCTAGATCTAGGGTTTTCAAGCTCAGTGAATTATAGGGAATAAGAATCACGAATATGTAAATATTCTATAACTCAAATATTAACTATTCTAAGCCTTTTAACTCCAACTCTCGTATGCAAGCAAAAGGAAAGACCATCGATTGACGGCTAAGGCCTGATGTCGATCGGCGATGAAATCAAAAGGAAGTGTGAAAGAGATTTGATATGTTCACCAAGCTTGTGTCTTGTCTCTAACTTGGGCTCGAGATCGGCTGTCTGCGAATTGGTCATCGACATCGATCGATCTTGGTCCTGTAACATCGGTCGACGCCAAGGTAGTGCCGTCAATCGACGGCAGTCTTGTACTTTGACTCTCTCAATGATCAACTACGGATTATTCTCCTCTAAATGCTCCAAAAGCTCCAAGTATCTCCATATATCTCGAAAACGTACCTTGACCTGTAAAGACCTTAAAACATAGCCTAGACACACATAATAGACCCTAAATAGAGCCTATAACATGGCCTAAAACTGGTAATAAATAGGCTATATCAACTCTCCCAAACTTAACCTTTTGCTTGTCCTCAAGCAAACAAGCCTGCGAAAGAGATTTTGAAAAGTGAAGACTCACATAATATCTAAGTATAACTGTCACCTTACTCTATTGCAACCACGTCCTATCAAGTCAATCACAGAGAAAATTTATATACCCTATCCTAGTATAGCAACCAAATCCATTCTACCAACAACTTAGTGAATACTAGTGTCACTCGCCCCTGTACTGATTTCATTTCTTTGCATAAAATATAAGTGCATGCTGTAGCTTGGGAGTATCGATCAAAGGATATATGGACTCTTACCTCTGCAAGTATCTGAACACACAATTAGTCTTCTATGATTCCTTTTCTCTCTCTCTCTCTTCTCACTCCTTCTCAGTCAATGTCTCCCTTCTTTTGAGGGTATCATTTTATTTTTTTAATTGACTGAGAGGTTTGGATAGGCTTCCATGAATCAAGCTCTAATGGTTTTTGCCACTAGATTCTGTTCACTTCTTTTTGACCTTTATCTCTTTCTAGGATCATATGAATCAAACTTTAATGGTTGTAGCCACCAAATCCTTTTGCCTCCTTTTTTAATCTGAAGGGAAGAGAGAGGGGAACCATAAACACACATACTTTTACCTTCCATACTTGCAGAAGGAATCCGATCCAGTGTATACCAAATCCCAAAGCAAGAAAATAATGTTAGGATTAGTGTTGGAAATCAGCTTTGGTTTCTTCAAACTTTCTAAGCATGTGTGATATAGTGGCATGATGATCTACTTCGGTATCTCTAGTAATCTCTGCCAACAACCTTCTAAGAATAGTGCTAAAGTGTGGTTAGTCAATAATAAATTTTGATCATAGTCCTCTTCTTGACTCAATAATATTTTTTTTTTTTGAAAAACTTATATATAGATAGTAAATAAAACTCAAAACAATAAAATAGGATTAGAGAACCTCCACCAGACTTAAATTACAGTATCCCCAGTGTAATCCGCCCTAGATTGGTTAGGAAAAATCGAATCATAAGTAAATAGCTTAAGTATAGAACTCGATACCTCTCTTTGTAAGAGAGTGTCGATCGATGGTAGGCGGGTTTGGTCGATCGTTGGTCGCAATCTATTGTTGACCGATGGTGACTTAAACAGTGGGTTGCCTCCCACTCAGCGCTTGGTTATAGTCTTAAGCTCCACGTATTGAACTTTGTAACTAGAATGGAGGTGAATCAACATTTGGAAAAAAGTGTCTACATCTTCTTTGCTCTTCTGAAACCATGTACAAACGAAGTTTCTCATTGCTTCATCTCCTCTGGCTTTCTCATTCCTTATGATCTCCTTAGTAACCTCCACTGAATGCATTCTCCTTTGTAGATTCTCAATACTACGTTGTAGCATTCTAAGTCTGGCAGCTGTAGTCTCTGATATATCCTTTAATTTCTGAGAAATATCTTCTTTCATCAGGCTATGAGAAAAAAATAATCTCATTGAACCTGTCTTCTAATTGTTTTTCTGTTGCGAACTTTTGTCTATCGAAATCATTATCGATCGATGGCATGATGCTGCCATTGATCGATGTCATTCTATCTGGTCTACTCGCATGTTTTCTTTGAACAGTATCCAAATCTTGCGTCATCTCATCCATGCGTGTTGTCAAACCGGTAAGGCATCATCAAGCCTCCTGTAGAAATCATCTTATGACATCTCTTGAGCTTTGTAAATCTCATTCACAATATTGTCAATCTCTGTTCTGCGGTATGTCTTTTGTTTCTGCCTAGACATAGCGAGCTTTACTGCATGTTCAGGTAAACATATGTAGATGTACTCAAACATAGTAGCTCTCTCTAGAAATTCCCTGATATCTTTTTCTCGCACATTCACAATTCTTCCGTTAATAGCTCGTGCATTACCATTCTCATCTCTGTAGATGCCATACTCTTCTTTCTTTTCCCAATAGAAAATTCTTCTGCCATCAGCATCATAAACTCTCATTTCATACTCTACGCGACCGTCTATCCGTAGGGGATTTTTCCAACTGATCGGTCCTGGAGTTTCTGAACTAAAGTGGTTAGATGTACAAAACTCATGGACTCCTGGAATGGTGGTATCGATCGATGCATGCTTCTTGTCGTCGATTGATGTTTGATTTTGGATAGGCTCGTGCTTCTACTCCTTGATGTCGATTGATGCCGGTACCTGTGCGTCAATCAATGGCTGTTGCTGTTGTCCAAATAAATTTCCTGATCCATTAGCCATAACAAGGGCGTCTCCTACATCCTCCTTAGGTAGATTTAGAATTCTCCCATTAAGATCTCGTGCACGTCCTTCTGTTTCTTTGAAAATTCCAAACTCATCTGGTCTGAGATAACCGTCTTCTGTATCTTCTGATCCAAGTAATTGTTCTGGTTTTCGTTTGATGTCGTTTGATGGCCAAGATATGCCGACGATTGATGCTCAAGTGCCCACTCTCACCTTCATTACCCAGTCAGCTTCTTCCAGTGCCAGGCCACGAGACTCAATCAGTTCTTCCTCTCTGTAATTTGCATCGCATTCTTCGTAAGCTCCACCGTATCCTTGGCATGCTGGATTGGTTTCAAGCAATGGTGTATGTTGACCGTCGATCGATGCTCGATAATCAGAGTGGTGGGAAAAAAGTTTTCCAACTCCATTAGCCATTGCAAGTATATCTGCCACATCTTCCTTCGTGACATGTAGAATTCTGCCATTCATAGCTTTTGCGTGACCATCTGGATCTCTTATAATACCAAAATCATCTGTTTGTAGATAACCATATTCCCTTTCGCGTTCTGAGTTGAATCTCATTCGGTTTCTGCTTCATTCCCAGTACCGATCGATGGTGTATGGTGATAGGAAACATGAAAAACACCAGCCTTTTCCATAGAAATCCCTAGGGTATTCAATTATTTCTTCGTCTTTGTACTCTTCGTCGTACTCGAGGTAGGCTGTGTTGTAATCGAAATCTCCATGGTTGGTGTTAAATTGTTTGGATGTTTGAGTTTCAATCGATTCTATAGGGTGGGTGTCGATCGATTGTTGAATTGTAAGGCCGTCGATAGATGGGTTGGGTTGGGTATCGATCGATGCTCCTTCTTCCGATTCCTCATCGAACTCGTAATCGTAGAAGCATGTGGCCACAAGCTATGCATCATTGCACAATTCAATTAGAGTAGGTCTGTTCTTATTCTTGACAGGTTCATAAAAAATATTTTGATCAATTAGAGATAGATACAACCTGTTCAACTTCATATCACATATGGCTCCTACAGTAGCCATGAATGCTCTTCCAAGTAGTAGAGAAGAGTTCCAATCTATCTGATGTCCATCACATGATAGTCTGTTGGGACTAACGTATTGTTGATCTGCACTGGAACATATTTTACCATCCCTCCTGAGTTCACTCTTGAGCAGTCTACGAATGTAAAAGAATCGTTGGAAGGTTCCACTTTCAGGTTCAGCTCCTCAGCCATAGACTTTGGCATAATGCTCACGGAAGATCCAATGTCACAAAGGGCGTTGGGATATTTGTTTCCTTTGATGAAGCATGAAACCACTAATTTTCCAGGATCATTTTTTGTTCTTCAGACAGGTCCTCTGCTTCACCCTCTCTCTGAGGTGATTGCAAATTATCTCTATATCATCATTTGTCTCCCTTTTTCCCTGAAAAACATCCACAATCTGTGAGTAAAATAAGCTTCATCAAAGAATATCTAAAGGAATTTTAAAAACTCTTTTAGCAAAGCTTTTTATCTCATTTTCATTGAATTCTCTGCGTTGATGTTTAGGGATCTTTTGCCTCCTCTTTGAGTGTCCCTCATCTTCTCTATCAGTATCCATAGCTTTAGATGTGTCTGTATTATGTTCTGAAACTGTAACGGTCGGACGTACAATCAAAGTTGCATCGATGTTCAGTAGTCGAACCTGGTTTCTCTCTTGTCGATCGATGCTGAGTGTGTACTATTGATCGATTCTTCTATCACTCTGTCGATAGATGTCATAATAAGGATGTCGATCGATGTTAGTCGATTCACACGACGCCATTGATTCTGAAGGTTTCACTGTCGATCGATTCAATCTTGTTGGTGTCGATCGATGCGAATGAGAAGTGTCGAGTGATATGGAATTTTCCACACGAAAATCGCTTTCTTCGGGCTTCTCTCTCTTGACTTCCTGCCAGAAATCATCATCAATCAATGCATTGACGTGGTGATTTTTTCCAGCCTCGATTTTCTCCTTAATAAAGCTCTCATGCCTCTTAATGGTCTCACTTGTTTGCATCACTTGATTCTCCAATTTCTTCACATGAGTGTTGGGGTTTTCGACTTGGTATTGAGTTTGAGGTACACACCATTTATCTTTCCATTGAAATCCAAAGTCATCTTCTGTTGTCCCTCTAAAACTCTCTCAACCATTGCTTCAATCTTTCTTTCTTGACCTTCTAGAGGAGGATTCTGGTAGTAGGAAGATCCATAAGTCATGTTGTTGTTGAAGGGCCTTCGCTGTGAATTCTGACTAATGTTACTCCTTTGACTATTACCAAAGGAGTTCCTTTTGAAGCCTGGATTCCCTTGTATCTGGAAACCATTCTCATCTTCTCCAGACTCAATTGCTTCTACCTCTGCAAAAGTAACCTGCTTCTTGAAAAATTTCTGAACACTATCCAGTTTTTCCTTGACCTCTTCAATCTCCTCCTTGCTCACAGCTAAAGCTGATTTCCTTCTCTCAAAATCTTTGTTCTTGGTGCTGCTGCTAGATGCCGGATTCTCAATCAATCTAATAGCTTCTTCAGGGCTCCTGGTGCTGAAATTTCCCTCACTAGCTGTGTCCAAATCCATCTGATATTGTAATCCAATACCACTGAAGAAAGTGCTAAGAAGATGCACTTTGTTGAACCCGTGATGTGGACAGTCTCTCTGGTATGACTTTAATCTGATCCACGAGTTTCTGAAAGATTCTAAAGGTTCTCGTGAAAAAGTAGCAATGTTGCTCCTTAGATCTTTTGTCTTGCGTCATCGAAGAAGTTCCGCAAGAAGGCATTTTTGATGCCAGTCCAGGATGTCAGGGATCCTAGTGGTAGTTGCTTAAGCCAATATGAAGCTTCTCTGGCAAGTGAGTACTTGAAAAGCTTACAAAAAAGATAGTCTTCAGGGAATCCATTGGCTTTAATAGCAGTCACTAGATCCTCAAATCGCTTCATATGATCCATAGGGTGCTCATGTCGCAACCCATGGTAAGATGTCCATGCTACAAGTCCGAAGAAAGCGGGCTTGATCTCAAAATTGTTTCTCTGAAAAGCTGGAGGACGAATGGCAGATGTGTTGGCGTAGAACTGGTCTGGATGGTTGTAGCCAGCCAGCATTCTCTGAGCAGCTTGGGCGTTAGATTCCGGTTGAGCTAATGCAGCGTCTGCTTCTGCTTCTGTATCAGGGATTACAGCCCCCTGATCGTCTATCTTTTGACCTGCTGCATTACGCAGATGACCGTTGAGGTCATGCAAGTCTCCATTCTCATTTTGAACCACTACTATAGGCACAACCATCTGAACTCGTCAGCTGTCGTTGATTTATGCGCGTGAGATGCTGTCGATCGATGCTAAGTGATCAACGTCGGTCGATGCTAGAGTTTTGATGTCGGTTGATGCTGTCTGTAAAGAAGTATCGGTTGACGCTGAGTGTATGCCGTTAATCGATGCTTGTCGTCTTTCTTTGCGGATCGTACGTTCGAGTTTCTGTGGGTCTTAGAATAGTAATTCTTGTTTTTATTGCTCGTGGTACTCTTTTGCATACACCTGAAAGACAAAGAAAAAGAAAAAAACAGTAACTTGACAGAAAACAAACCTAGACTAAACCCTAGAAATTAAATCTAATGGCGATCAATGTTCCCTAGCAACGGCGCCAAATTTGACACATGAGTGTTTATTGCTTTAGCAGGGTATAAATATCCTACATAATTAACTGTCAAATGAACCCTTAATCCTAAAACACAAAACAATACTCTTGCTAAGAGAGATAAGGTGTAGTACTTAGGGATTGAATCCACAGAGAACAATGACACACAATAGATTTCTTATTTCTAAAGATTAAGCTAGGTGATTATATCTATTTGTAACATGTAATCGGTCTAAGGAAATATTCCTTATTGGATGGTGTAAATGCAATATGGAAATATGCTAATAGTATAAATATGGAAATATGATAATAGACTAACTAGATGCAAATGTAAATATGCTAGATCTATGGTTTTCAAGCTCAATGAATTATAGGGAATAAGAAGCATGAATATGTAAATATTCTATAACTCAAATATTAACTATTCTGACCCTTTTAACTCCAACTCTCGTATGCGAGCAAAAGGAAAGACCATCGATCGACGGATAAGGCCTGATGTGGATCGACGGTGAAATAAGAAGGAAGTGTGAACGAGATTTGACATGTTCATCAAGCTAATTAGACCAGTTCTCGCATGCACCTAACAACCTAGTTCAATGAAGTATATTCTTGCACATAACCTACTCTCATAGTCGTCCATGTCCTAATTTTGAGATTCTAGTTATCTACTTTAGAATGCAAGCATTAAGCACAACTCAATTAATGGATATTAACTTAACCTAGAAATCCTACTTTTGGGCTAGTCCATGATTGCTATCATTCAACCCTAAATCTAGTTGGTAACTACTCAAACATAATCAAAGTATGAATAATAATCCTAATATAATGGATAGATAAAATACTGGGGTTCCAATACAAATCTCCCTAAGGAGTTATGAATCTTCTCCCCTAAATAATCCTAAAACTATAATGGAGTGCTGGTTCACACACATGCGCTTGCCCCCACACTTGCCACCTACTCTAGTGTCATACATAGAGTATAAATATAAAACCCTAAAATCTAGGTCAAAACTAGTCCAGGAGTAATCTTGTAATCTTGTATCTTTTCTCTAACTTGAGCTTGAGATCGGTTGTCTGCGAATTGGTGATCGATCGATGTCAAGCGTTCAGCATCGATCGATCTTGGTCATGTGACATCGGTCGACACCAAGGTAGTGTCGTCGATCGACGGCAGTCTTAGAACAAGTCTCGTCACCCATGGGGACCAAACCATGTCTCACCCTCTTGTCGACCACGGGCGATCACTTACTCTCATCACCCACAGGAGATCACTCTCTCTTCTCTCTCTCTTCTCTCTCTCTCTCTCTCTCTCTCTCTCTCTCTCTTGTCACCCACAGGCGATCACTCACTTTCGTTGCCTACGGGGATCACTCTCTCTCTCTCTCTCTCTCTCTCTCTCTCTCTCTCTCTCTCTCTCTCTCTCTCTCTCTCTCTCTCTCTCTCTCTCTCTCTCTCTCTCTCTCTCTCTCTCTCTCTCTCTCTCTCTCTCGTCACCCACGGGTGATCACTCACTCTCTCTCTCATCGCCCACATGCAATCCCTCTCTACCTCTCGTTTCCATCGGGCGACGTCACACGTCCTGCGCGCGTCTTATTCCCAAAACTTTATCTTTTTAGTCTTTGCCAAACTATCTCTTGTTTTGTCTCGATTGAAATCACCTTCGAAATCGTACGAGGAAATAGCAAGGACAACTTTTTCTTGTGAGAACTTTGAATCAATTGTGTAAAAGAATAACGGTTAACTAAACACTATTGTTATATCTTCTATAAGAACGATTTTATTATTTAGCGGAACCAACGATACAAAAACGACCATCGTATGAGAAGTGATTTATTTGAAGAAAATCGTAAGAACGCTTAAGTTGTAAAATAGGCCAGAACGGTCTAAAACGCAACAAAAGGACCACTTACAAATTTAGATGGGAATGAGCCCAATAAAATTACATTTTATCAAGCTTTCGAAAGAGAAATATGGAATAGAAGATAAATGTTAAGTTTTCCGGATAATCATGGAAAATCAAGAAGATAAGGAAAATTTCCGCGGGAGGATAAACCCGAATCAAGGAGAGAAAAAGAAAGACGACCGACCTAAAAGGGGATATTGATAGGGCCTGTTATTTATCACTATTGTGCCATTATATAAATCCTATTTAGAGGCTATTATATGTGTTTGGTGATAGTATTTTCAGGTTCATGTACGTTCTGAAGAACTTTGGTGATTCTGGAGCTTTTAGAGATGCATAACTGCGTAGATGCGTCAGATGTTTAGCTATGGATGGAGACCTTCCCATGGTGAAATTAATCTGATATTGTGACATATTATATAGCTTTGCGTTAGCTTTCCAATGCCACCGTATTGAGGTTAATCAGGATCCTACATCCAAAGTTATGCATGTTTTACTGGAGAGTGGTCTGTCTGCCTCGCAAGAGGAAGCTATCGAGGGATGAATGAGTGTCGATTGAAGGCGAAGCCTTGGTGTCGATCGACGGTGATCCCAGAAGACAGGACCAACTTTTTCTCAAGACCGAATAAAGTCCAGAAACCACCAAAAATTACCAGAATGCCCCTGCACGACTTAAAACCCTATTTGTGATTCTATGCCATTGTTTAGGAAGAACGCTTTCTTTTATTCTTTGTTCTAGGGTTAGGAGAGAATGGATGAAATCCTTCAGATTCCTCCTGGAACTCCTTTGGTTTTATATTATATATATTCTATTCATCTATGATTTCTGTGACAAAGATCAAGTTTGAGTAGATCTCTTGTTAGGTTTAAGGTTTATTAATGGTATTGATGGATTAGCCAAACAATAGAATTTCTAGGGTGATTATTAAATCTATCAATAGAATTGTGTTTATTTCTTGTTTTCTAGAGTAGCTAACTAGAACCCTGATCATAGGATAGTTAGGCACCAGCGAGAGCGTGGTCTACTACCAGAACTAATTTTGTTGAGCTAGGTTGCTAGAAACAAACGAGAGTTGATGCAGTTAATCTAGTGAGCTTATTGAATTAGGTCATAAAGTTTGACTCAAGAAACTATCGATCGACGCCGGATCATTGCCATCGGTCGACGGTCATTCCGTGTCAAGAAGCGAGAGCTGAGACATCAGACTTAGTTAATAGATTAGAGTCGCAGCGAGAGCTGGTCGTCTTTTACATTAGATATCGAGTTCTATGATTAATACCCTTAGATTTTATCCTCTATAATCCACTTGCCTGAAACCCTAGATCTAGCTATTTATTATTATTGTTTACTTACCAATTAATCAATTATCTTCTATAGTTTAGTTACTGCATATTAATCTATTTGCCTAGCTCAATCGCGACTGTATTGATTTTATTATGTACCCATACTCCCTGTGGATTTGATCCCTAAAGCCTTCAATTTGACCTTATTGGCAAGAGTAGTTCATAGGGTTAATTGATAGATTTATATTGAAATACATAAAAACCCTCCTGTCAAATTTGGTGCCGTTGCCAGGGAGCGAGGATTCGCCATTGGACTTGATAATAGTTTTAGTCTAGGTTTTTATTATTGTTCGTAGTTACTGTTGAAATTTTTCTTCTTGTGCTTCAGGTACATACATATGAATACCAAAAGCAACATGGGGATAGGACTTTTACTAGTAGAGCTACTGGATTTAGAACGCGTGATCCATAAGTCTACGAGGGTAGTCGATACCCTCCAAGCAGCGATCAATAGCATAGAAGTCCAAGTATCGAACGACACTGCTCATCAAGTATCGATCGACATTACCCAAGCAGCAGCGATGGACACCAACAAATCTCCATCGATCAAAACAATCACCTCGCTGTCGATCGACACCAACCACTCTTCGTCGATCGACACTACTTGCGAGAAGATAGAGAAGGTCGAAGTAGTCATACTGAGTGTTGACAAGAATGACATCTTTCGAGACGAAAGAGGTTGTGTGCGCAACAGTGCATGGCAATTGATTCATGAACAGAGGACTGCAAGCCCTGATGCTACTGCTGTTACTGTGAATTCTGTGATTGAACGACGAAAGACACTTAGAGACTACAACAGGCCTGAGGATTTCTACGCCAAAAGGTCTGCGATGCATCATTCTGCACAACAGAGGAATGTCTTTGAGCTGAATCCTGCATATATCTATCTTGTGGGTCAGCATCCTTTTGATGGTGTTCCTCATGAATGTCCCAGTAACCACCTTGAATCATTCGATGATTTAGCGTTGACCATTAAGTGCAATGGAGTCTCTGAAGATTACTACTTCTGCAAACTATTCACATACTCTCTTGCTGGAGAAGCAGCATGTTGGTTCAAGAGGTTCTCTCACTACCTGGAATGACATCACGAACGCCTTCCTCACCAACTTTCTCTATGATACTGAAGAAAATATGGAGATCGAGATGAAACCTATACTGAGATATATGGTAGAGGAAGAAGAAGAAGATGGATATGGAGAGCTGAGCAAGTAGAAGAAGCCGATAATAGTGATCCGACTTTAGCATCGATCGACACTAAGACTTCAACGTCGATCGATGTTAAGAACTCAACATCAATAGACACTAACCCCTGTTTTCGATCAACACCGTTATTGTAGCTAGAGGAATTTGTGAAGCAATTGGATGAAGCACAATCGGAAGATTTGGGTCATGACTCGGAGAAGAATCTTAATGACGATCAGCAAACTTCAAGAAGAGATCTGGAACTTCACCAAAATCTGGCATCGATCGACACCCACAGGAGAACATCGATCGACACCCATCCAACTTAATCGATCGACACCCATTTGATGATATCCATCGACATCCATGGCTGGGCGAACCATATTACGTGATTGAACCAGAACCAGTTATGAAGAGTATGCGCGAGTCTGAGACCTCACACCTTGCTGTCCCAAAACATCTACGACCACCTATCTGCACAGTAGAAGCTGCTGGTTTTCGCAAAAGAGTGAAGAGGGTACATGACCCTGTAAATTTTGTGGTTTCCTGCGCTATTTTAGAGGTCGAATTTCCTATTCCACCAGATAAAAGTGTGCATCCGGGTTCCTATAGTGTGGTATTTGATGATCAAATGTATGCGGTAGCTTCTCAGAGAGGGTTGAGATATAGAAGTGACGTCGACAAATGCCCAGCAGAAGCAGTATCGATTGACACAAGAACTGCAGTATCGAACGAAACCACCATTGGATCATCGATCGACCACAAAACTAGAGTGTCGATCGACACCCGTCATGTATCAGAGCAGAAAAAGTTTGAAGTGTGTCAAAATCTTTTTGATGGAGGCACCACGAGATTAGACAAGTTTGGGGGAAAGAAGAATATGAATTGGAAGAAGAGGAAAAGGATCAAGGACGATCCTCAGTTATCATTGATTCCCCACTTCTTAGATGGTGTCAGAAAGCACAGAGTGCGCAGCAGATGATTCTCGTAGCAATTTGAAAAGCTTCGAGCACTCCTTATTGCTGAAATGATAGACAAAGAAGAAGAGTCTATGGATGCTTTCACAAAAAGGGTGATGAAGCTGAATACATTGAACATTGAGAATTTTTTTGGAGCAAGTCCCCAATCTCATTAGAAATGAATCAAAACTCCAAAACATCAAGCTAAAGACTATAAACAAGCGCTAAGTGGGAGGCAACCCACTGTTTATTAAGTTTTCAATTAGTTTTAAATTATTTTATTCTAATTTTGGATTTTATTTTATTATTACAGGTTTTCAAAACAAAAAAGAAAGATCCGTGGAAGACAGTCTGCACAGAGCATCGACCGACACTTGATAACTGTCGATCGATGGAGTAACCCTATTATCGATTGATTGCCACTTAACTGTGTCGATCGACGGTCACCATCAGCAAGCAGGTATATCATTTTTCCTTGTTAAATTTGGTCCTTATGATTTATTTTCTTCACCAATCTGAAATTGTATAACATTGGTGATAGTGTTGTTTAATTCTTGGGGGGGGGGGGGGGGGGGGAGGTTTACTGATATTGTGTTATATTTCGAGTTTTATTTTCTATATTTATTCTAAAAAAAAGAAGTAGAAACTTACATGTGTACCATGGATCGACCATGGAACATGACCATCGGTCGACATCAACATCGTGACATCGATCGATACTATTTTATAAAGTCTGGTATCGAGTTTCTCTCTTAAGATATCTACTTATGATTTGTTTTTTCCTAACCAATCTGGGACGTATCACACTGGGGACAATGTAATTTAAATTTGGAGATGGTTCGCTGATGCTATTTGATTTGTTTTAAGTCTTATTTACTATATATATATAAGTTTTTCAAATGGTTTTATTGAGAAGGGGACTATGATCAAGATTTATTATTGACTAACCACACTTATCACCATTCTTAGAAGGTTGTTTGTAGAGATTACTAGAGATACCAAAGTGGATCATCTTGCCGCTATATCACACTTGCTTAGAAAGTTTGAAGGAACCGAAGCTGATTTCCAACACTAATCCTGACATTATTTGCTTACTTTGAGGCTTGGTATACACTGGATCGGATTCCTTCTACAAGTTTGTAGGTACAAATCATTGCACCCATGGTTCCCTTCTCTCTCTCTCTCTTCAGCATCTACCTAAAAACTTAAAAGATTGGGATGATTTCCCGAGATGCAGAGGGGTAGGTACATTACCGATGACCCCACTATTCTAATTCGGAGGAATGATCACACATTGTGGGAAGCTACGGGTAGGTACATTATCGATGACCCCATTATTCGCCTACAACTTTGCCCAAAAAGAAAAAGAGAAAAGAAAAGAAGAAGAAAATCGAAAAGAAGATGGCATAATGTTTTGTGTTAAACAACATTGATCATTGGATTTGAGATCTAAAAATATTCAGAGAAGAGATAAAAGAGGGAATAAAGGGATCAGATAAGAATTTGTGCCTAGTTGTCCCGAATTCCAGGTGTAAGAGTCCATGTGTCATTTGATCGATACTCCCAGGGTAAAGCCTGCAATTTTATTTAATGCAAAGAAATGAAATAAGTAGAGGGGTGAGTCAGACTAGTATTTGCTAAGTTGTTGGTAGAATGTTGCTATACTAGGATAGGGTATATAAAGTTTCTTTGTGATTGACTTGATAGTATGTGATTGCAACAAATTAGGGTGACAGTTATACTTAGACATTATGTGAGTCCTCGCTTTTCAAACCTCTTTCACCGACTGCCTTGTTTGCTTGAGGAAAAGCAAAAGGTTAAGTTTGGGGGGAGTTGTTAGGGCCTAATATTTACTAATATTGTGTCTATGATATAAGCCCTATGTAGAGTCTATTATATTTTTTTGGTGTATGTTTTAGAGTATTTTCAGGTTCACGTATGTTCTGGAGAACTTTGGTGCTTTTGGAGCTTTTAGAGATGTAGAACTGAGCAGATGCGCCAGATGTTTAGCAATCGATGGAGACCTTCCTACGGGGAGATTGAGCTGATTTTTTGACCGAATATATAAAGTTAAGTTAGCTTTCCAATGCCACCGGTTTGAGGTCAATCAGGATCCTACAAGCAAAGTTATGCCTGTTTTACTGGAGAGTGGTCTGTCTGCCTCGCAAGAGGAAGCTGTCGAGAGATGAATGAGTGTCGATCACGGCGCATAATTAGTATCGAAAGGTGATCCCATAAGAAATGGCCGACTTGTTTCAAGACCGAATAAAGACCAGAAGACACCACAAACTACCAGAATGCCCCTACACGACCCTATTTATATGTTTCTATGCCATTGTATAAACAACAAGCTTTCTTTTATTCATTGTTCTAGGGTTAGGAGAGAAGTGAGGAAATCCTTCAGAGTCCTCTTGTAACTCCTTTGGTTTTATATTATATATATTCTATTCATCTATGATTTCTGTGACAAAGATCATGTCTGAGTAGATCTCTTGTTAGGTTTAGGGTTTATTAATGGTATTGATGGATTAGCCAAACAATAGAATTGCTAAGGTGATTATTAGATCTATCAACAGAATTGTGTTTATTGCTTGTGTTATATAGTAGCTAACTAGAACCCTGATCATAGGATAGTTAGGCGCAAAAGAGAGCATGGTCTACTACCATAATTAATCCTGTTAAGCTAGGTTGCTAGAAATAAACGAGAGTTGATTTAGCTAATTTAGTGAACTTATCGAATTATGTCATAAAGCTTGACTCAAGAAACCATCGATCGAAGCAGGATCATTGCCATCGATCGACGGTCATTCTGTGTCAACAAGCGAGAGTTGAGACATCAGACTTAGTCAATAGATTAGACTCGTAGCGAGAGCTGGTCGTCTTTTACCTTAGATATCGAGTTCTATGATTAATACATTTAACTTTTATCCTCTATAATCCACTTGCCTGAAACCCTAGATCTAGCTATTTATTATTATTTGTGCCTAGTTCTCCAGAATTCCAGGGGTAAGAGTCCATGTGTCTGATCGATACTCCCAAGGTAAAGCCTGCAATTTTATTTTATGCAAAGAAATGAAATCAATAGAGGGGTGAGTCATACTAGTATTTGCTAAGTTGTTGGTAGAATAGATTTGGTTGCTATACTAGGATAATGTATATAAAGTTTCTCTGTGATTTACTTGATATAATGTGGTTGCAAAAAAATAGGGTGACAATTATACTTAGACATTATGCGAGTCCTCGCTTTTCAAACCACTTTCATAGGCTACCTTGTTTGCTTGAGGAAAAGCAAAAGATTAAGTCTGGGGGAGTTGATAGGGCTTGATATTTACCACTATTATGCCATGATATCATCCCTATTTAGAGTCAATTATATTTTTTTGGAGAATGTTTTAGAGTATTTTCAGGTTCAAGTACGTTATGGAGAACTTTGGTGATTTTGGAGCTTTTAGAGATGCAGAACTGAGCAGATGCGTCAGATGTTTAGCTATCGATGGAGACTTTCCCACTGGGAGATTGAGCTGATATTTTTACAGATTATATAGCTTTGAGTTAGCTTTCCAATTCCACCGTTTTGAAGTTAATCAGAATCCTACAGCCAAAGTTATGCCCATTTTACTAGAGAGTGTTCTGCCTGCCTTGCGAGAGAAAGCTATCGAGAGATGAATGAGTGTCGGTCGAAGGCTAAGCCTTAGTGTCAATCTACGGTGATCCCAGAATACAGGCCCGACTTGTTTCAAGACCGACTAAAGCCCAGAAACCACCAAAAATTACCAGAATGCCCCTGCACGACTTAAAACCCTATTTTGTTTCTATGCAATTGTTTAGGAAGAAAGCTTTCTTTTATTCTTTGTTCTAGGGTTAGGAGAGAATGGACGAACTCCTTCAGATTCTTTCTGGGACTCCTTTGGTTTTAAATTATATATATTCTATTCATCTATGATTTCTGTGACAAAGATCATGTCTGAGTAGATCTCTTGTTAGGTTTAGGGTTTATTGATGGTATTGATGGATTAGCCAAACAATATAATTGCTAGGGTAATTATTAGATCTATCATAGAATTGTGTTTATTGCTTGTTTTCTAGAGTAGCTAACTAGAACCCTGATCATAGGATAGTTAGCGTAAGCGAGAGCATGGTCTACTACCAGAATTAATCTTGTTGATCTAGGTTGTTAGAAAGAAACGAGAGTTGATTTAGTTAATTTAGTGAACTTATCAAATTAGGTCATAAAGCTTGACTCAAGAAACCATCGATCGACACAAGATCATTGCCATTGATCGATGGTCATTCCGTGTCAACAAGCGAGAGCTGAGACATCAGACTTAGTTAATAGATTAGACTCGCACCGAGTGCTGGTCGTCTTTTACATTAGATATCGAGTTCAATGATTAATAACCTTAGATTTTATCCTCTATAATCCACTTGCCTCAAAAACCCTAGATCTAGCTATTTATTATTATTGTTTACTTACCAATCAATCAATTATATTCTCTATTTTAGTTACTGCTTATTAATCTATTTGCCTAGCTTAATCGCGACTGTATTGAGTTTATTGTGTGCCCATGCTCCCTGTGGATTTGATCCCTAAATCCTACAATTTGACCTCTCTTGGTAAGAGTAGTTCGTAGGGTTAATTTGATAGAGTTTGCATTGAAATACGTAAAAACCTTCCTGTCAAATATATAAGGAGAGTCAAGTCAAGCAGCAAAAAGATCCAAAAAATTAGGTCTAGGGAATTATTGGTAGCTTTAGAGAGAACATAGGATCTAGGCGGCTAGAATAGCGAGTTCAACGCTTAGAACATAAACAAGTATAAGGCGAGGCTAGTCGTGAAAAGGTACGTACAGAGACATGGTATCGACTATGATGAATTGTTTGCCCCTGTTGCTTGGATTGAAACAATAAGATTTATCTTAGCTATTGTGGCCTCAAATCTGTGGGAGGTTCATCACCTCGACGTCAAGACTGCGTTCCTTCACGATGTCTAAAAGAAGTAGGATATGTAAGACAAATGGAAGAGTTTGACGTTAAAGGAAGCGAAGATAAAGTATACAAGCTTAAAAAGCACTTTATGGGCTTAAGCAAGCTCCTTTATGGGCTTAAGCAAGCTCCAAGAGCTTGGAATATCAAGTTGAACGAAATTCTCAACCAGCTCAGCTTTTTTAAGTGTTCAAAAGAACCATCACTTTACCGGAGGAAGGAGAATGATGATCTTTTGGTATTTGCAGTCTATGTAGATCATGTTTTAATCACCTCTTTTTATGATGATACACTAATTTAAGAAAGAGATGGCCACAAGGTTAGAGATGAGTGACTTTGGAAAGTTGACCTACTTCTTCGTATTGACGTAGTTCAACACAATGATGGTATAGCCTTGAAACAATAAAGATATGCGGTCAATATTCTTGAAGAAGCAGGAATGGTAGAGTGCAATGCGTGTCAATCAAATACCGATGGAGTTAAACTTCAAATTGTCAAAAGGACCAAACGAGAAGCGGGTCAGCGAGAAAGAATACATACAAAGCATTGGTTGCTTGTGGTATCTTCTTCATACCCGTCTAGACCTTTATCTTTTGGTAGGTATGTTCAGTCGGTACATGCAGGAACCAAGAGAGTCCCATAATCCGTTACTTAAAAAAGTTCTTCGCTATCTGCGTGGAATTGCTTCATACAGATTTCCATACGAGCAAGCAAGTGGTATGAGTTTGATCGGTTATACTGATAGTAGCCATAATGCTGATGCTGACGATGGGAGAAGCACAACCAGTCACATTTTAATCTTGAAAAATGACATATCACTTGGTGTTCACAAAAACAAGAGACAGTAGCAATTTCATCCTGCGAAGCCAAGTTTATGGCAGCTACAAAAGCGGCTAAACAAGCAATTTGGCTCTAAGAACTTCTTGCTGAAATAGCCGGTAGAGCTTGTGAGAAAGTAATTATTCGAATTGACAATGAATATGCAATATCACTTACTAAGACTCCAGTGTTTCATGACCGAAGTAAACACATTCACAAGATGTTTCACTTCATTCGAGAGTGGGTGGAGAATGATCAAGTAGAAGTGGAATATTTTCCAGGAACATAGCAAAAGGATGACATACTAACAAAATCGCTTGGAAAGTGAAGTTCAAAGATATGAGAAGCTTTAGTGGAATTTAAGATGTGAAAGAAAGAGATTTCAAGATTACGGGGGAGAATGTTAGATTAAGCTTAATAAAGAAAGGGAAAACAACATTATGTATACTTACTAGTGGGTTGCCTCCCACAAAAAAGTTGTTTAACGTCATTAGCTCAACTTTTGGAGCTCAAATTCAGTTTGGTTGAGCATCAAAACTTGCTTCAAAATAAGCTCCAATATTTATGCAATCAAATGCAGAAGCAGAAACAACTCAGATGAAGGCTTGGTTTATGGGTATGTGTGTGGACGAGTTGGCTATGTATGTGTTTTGATCAGGATAAAGGCCAAAGAGGTTAGACATCAAAACTAACTCATTTTTATGAAGTTAACATCCAAGAAGATTCGAAATCAGGTGGTTTCTTTGTTTCTAATAAGAGTGAAGAAACTAGAGAACTAAATGCAAACATCTATCCTCTCTCTTGCATGCAATAAATGCTTGTTTCAAGAATTTTCTATCTCTTCCATGCACTGTTTTCTATCATTTCCTAGACTATTAAATATCTAATATTATTTGCAAGTTTAGTTCTCTTATAAATAAGCTATGTAATAATTTGAAAAATAGTTCAACCTTTTTAATAAAAATAATCTTTTATCGTGTTGAGTCCTTTGTTTATACTTGAATATGTTAATGTTACTAGGTGAGTGATCCTGAAGGAAACATCCTCCGAACTAATATGTGAGCCGACACTCATGGCTCTAGAGGTCATCACAAAGGGCGTTTTCACATCCCTTTGTGTAAATCATCATTCCACCACCCTTTTATTGAGTTTTCAATTCAAAGTTTATCATTTTTTTTGGGTCAAATTCAGTCATGGCAAAATCAACGGCTAAAATCTTTCAAGAAATATGCCTTAGATAAATATGAGAGCGAAATGTCGAATAAATGACACCGCATAAGTCGAGCCTATTTAAATAAGGATACTGGCAAAAAAAATCTGTGTATTTCGTCCCGGACAAGAAACGAAAGACTTTCTATCCAAACATAAAAAAGCGGAAAACGTTTTTGCAGAAGGTTTGATGAAACCTATCTCACATGCTATACACTCTGATATTGGTGGTTTGGATAATCTTTGACCAGAATGGCCAAAAGATGGAAGTTTAGGTCTTTTGTGCTTTTTCTTGTGAAGGCCCTTTGTGCTTGCGGTCTCTTCAGACATGAGCGTTGGCTCACGATTGGCTAATAGGAGTTGCATCAGAGATCTCTCTCCTAGCAAATGATTACAATGTTCATCAGGAGCAAGGGATTCAACAAAATTAAAGACAAAGGTTTTTATTAAAAATGCTGAATGAACTACAAAGGAAATAATTAGGCCTTTATATAGGAGGCTGAGGCTTGATCAAGGGTCTAATTTATTTCTTAGAAACTAGAAAACTACTTAAATAACAAAGACTTGACCGAAAGTTGGAAACTTTTGCTGTAAAAGTCTCATTGGATGGTCGAGTGGTCTCTTGGTCTTCTTCTGGACGCCATGTGTTGCTTCAGGGTGAACGTCATGTGTTGCATCAAGGCGAGTGCTGAAAGACCTTGTCTCGGTGTAGAACTTCATGGATAAAACCGATAAGCCCATGAAATTTCCCATTAATCCAAATCATGATCAGTGGCTTAGCTTGGCCCTTCCTTTCTCTATTTTACTTGGAATTGATCCTGATAAGGGCTACATCATCTCCCTTTTCTTCAAAAATATTTGACCTCAAATCTGATTGTTCTTCAAGGATGAAAGATCCGACATTTTTCTGCTCCATTTGTGTCAATCTTTTGGCAAGGATGAGATTGTTTCTGCTGAGCACACATGTGCCTTATCCTGGTGTAAATATGAATTTTGTATCCCCTTGACATGTCTCAGATGCTCCACGAGGCTGTTCTTAATCCAAAAAATTGGTTTAGTCAGAAATTCACAAGCAAAATGGTTTATAAAATGCACCTGAATTGAAAACCATTGTGTGCTTCTTCTCATGAGCTGCTTCTGATCCAATAGAAACCACTTATTTAGCCACTTTTTGGAAAGGGATTAGAACACTTAAAGCCTATGAATTCTCCCCTTGATGCAGCTGCCCGAACAAAGAGTCTTCTCGGTCAAAAATAGCCAATTTCGGTTCAGTTTCTCTAATCTCTCGAGTAGTATTGACTGAGGTTAGCTGATTGGATGTCTCCTTGTTTTTGATCCACCTTGTGGAACAGACACTTCCATTTCTCCAAGTTCTGAAGCCATGCTTCTTCTATGGCTGAATTAACCTGCAAGGAAAAATTTGATGATTATATTCTTGTTAAGCAACTTCGATTTCTTGAATGGTAGCGACTGCTCCTTGCCTCTTTTGTTCAAGTAATGGTCGTGTGGATGTGCACCTCTAGTGGATCTCATCCTTGAATGATTACAGCCATCTCTCCAAACCATTATTTCTTTTCTTTCCAGTTCTTGCGATGGAGTCTCTATAATTGGATTTGATATTGGCTTTTGATCTTCCTTCTTTGATCTACTTGTTCCACATCTATTGAACCAGAACGATGAGATGCCCCTATGATGCTGAGGTTTTCTTCTCTGGCTGGCCTAGGTCGTGGTAAAACTGAACTTGATGGAGTTTTCTATCTCTTCAAATCAGTTTGACCATAACTCTTGGCGAAGAACTTTTTCTTCATTATTGTCTCCATCTCAGACCAACAAGAAACTTGTGGCTCTCCTGTGTGTGCTCCTAGTTCTAGCAACCTGATTCCACCACTCAAGTGCATACCCATACAACCCAGTAATTGCAACACGAAACCACTTCTCGAATTTGTAGTAATGTCAGCCAAAAATCGCTTCCAACTCTTTTTCCCAATCGTTGTACGAATATGGATCAAACTTTCCATTGAAAGGTGGAATCTGGATCGAACTTTTCCTTCCTTTCAACAACTTCCTTGTTGTTTTACGCTCAGCTTTCTCCTCATGATTTTCTTGTTACCAAAGTGACACATGTGTGTTTATTGCTCTAGCAGGGTATAAATATCCTAAACAATTAACTGTCATATTAACCCTTAATCCTAACACACAAAACAATACTCTTACCAAGAGAGATCAGGTGTAGCACTTAGGGATCAAATCCACAGAGAACAATGACACACAATAGATTTCTTATTTCTAAAGATTAAGCTAGGCGATTATATATATTGGTAACAGGTAATCGATCTAAGGAAATATTCCTTATTGGAAGGTGTAAATGCAATATGGAAATATGATAATAGTATAAATATGGAAATATGATAGTAGACTAACTAGATGCAAATGTAAATATGCGAGATCTAGGGTTTCAATCTCAATGAATTATAGGGAATAAGAAGCATGGATATGTAAATATTATAGAACGGAATTATTAACTATTCTGATCCTTTTAACTCCCACTCTCGTATGCGAGCAAAAGGAAAGACCATCGATCGACGCCTAAGGCCTGATGTCGATCGACGGTGAAATCAAAAGGAAGTGTGAACGAGATTTGATATGTTCACCAAGCTAATTAGACCATCTCTCGCATGCGCCTAACAATCTAGTTCAATGGAGTCTATTCTGGCACTTAACGTACTCTCGTAGTTGTCCATGTCCTACTTTTGAGATCCTAGTTAGCTACTCTAGAATGCCAGCATTAAACACAACTCAATTGATTGCTATTAAATTAACCAAGGAATCCTACTTTTGGGCTAATCCATGATTGCTATCATTCAACCCTAAATCTACTTGGTAGTTACTGAGGCCTAATCAAAGTAAGAATAATAATCTGAATATAATGCATAGATAAAATAATGAGGTTCCAGTACAAATCTCCCTAAGGAGTTATAAATCTTCTCCCCTAAATTAATCCTAAAACTATAATGGAGTGCTAGTGCACACACACGCGCTTGCCCCAACACACTTTCCACCTACTTTAGTGTCATACCTAAAGTATAAATATAAAAAACTAAAATCTTGTGTCTTGTCTCTAACTTAGGCTTGAGATCGGCTGTCTGCGAATTGGTCATTGATCGATGTCAAGTGTTCAAAATCGATCGATCTTGGTCATGTAACATCGGTCGACGCCTAGGTAGTGTCGTCGATCGACGACAATCTTGTACTTCAACTCTCTCAGTGATCAGCTAGAATTATTCTCCTCTAAATGCACCAAAAGCTCCAAGTATCTGCATATATCTTCCAAACGTACCTGGTCCTGTAAAGACCTTAAAACATAGCCTAGACACACTTAATAGACCCTAAACAGAGCCTATAACATGGCCTAAAACTGGTAATAAATTGGCTATATCAATTCCCAGAGACTTAACCTTTTGCTTGTCCTCAAGCAAACATGCATGCGAAAGAGATTTTGAAAAGCGAAGACTCACATAATATCTAAGTATAACTGTCACTTTACTCTATTGCAGCTACATCTTATCAAGTCAATCACAGAGAAACTTTATATACCTTGTCCTAGTCGCAACCAAATCCATTCTACCAACAAATTAGCGAATACTAGTCTGACTCGCCCCTCTACTGTTTTCATTTATTTGCATAAAATAAAAGTGCAGGCTTTAGCTTGGGAGTATCGATCAAAGGATATATGGACTCTTAACTCTACAAGTATCTGAACACACATGTAGTAGTCTTCTTTGTTTCCTTTCCTCTCTCTTTTCTCACTTCTTCTCAGTCAATGTCTCCCTTCTTTTGAGGGTATCATTTTATATTTTTTATTGACTGATGACGTGAGTGTATTTTTATGTTTTAATAGGGTAATAATATCATAAACAGACTTCAGTCAAATTAACCCTTGTTCTAACACACAATACAAGAATACTCTTGTCAAGAGAGATCGGGTGTAGTACTTAGGGATCGAATCCATAGAGAACAAATGTAACTATATATATTGGTAGCAAATAATTAGGTCAATGAAATATTCCTTATTAGAAGGTATAGTTGCAATATGGAAATATGCTAGATCTAGGGTTTCATGCAAATAGATTATAGTAGATAGAAGTTAAAGGTATTTAATCATAGAAATCAAAATCTAATGCAAAAGACACTAGCTCTCGCATGCGCGCCTAATCTATTGACCAAGTCCAATGTCTCAGCTCTCGCTTGTTGACACGGAATGACCATCGATCGATGGCAATGATCCTGCATCGATCGATGGTTTCTTAAATCAAACGTTATGACCTAGTTTGATAAGTTCACTAGATTGGCTAAATCAACTCTCGTTTGTTTCTAGAAACCTAGCTCAACAACATAGATTCCGGTAGTTGACCATGCTCTCGCTTGCGCCTAACTATCGTATTATCAGGGTCTAGTAAGCTACTTTGGAACACAAGCAATAAATACAATTCTATTAATAGATCTAATAATGAACTTAACAATTCTATTGTTTGGCTAATCCATCAGTACCACTGATAAACCATGAACCTAATTGACAATTACTCAGACATATTTAAAGTAAGAAGAATCAGAATAAAATGCATAGATAAAATATTGGGGTTTCAACGAACACTTAGAATACACTGGCACTCCTCACTCGCACACCTATAATGGTGCAATACATAAAGTATAAATAAAACCCTAAAGTCTAGGTCAAAAATCGTCAAAAGTTAGTCTTGTAATATTGTGTCATGTCTCTAACCTGGGCTTGAAAGTCGGCTGTCTGCGAACTGGACATCGATCGATGGCAACTGTGCAACATCGATCGATCTTGGCCATGTAACATCGGTCGACACCTATGTTGTGTCGTCGATCGATGGTAATCTCGTACTTCTGTTCTCTTCAATGATCAGCTACGGATTAATCCTCTCCAAATGCTCCAAAAGCTCCAAGTATCTCCATATATCTCCAAAACGTACCTGGACCTGTAAAGACTTCAAAACATAATCTAGACACACATAACATACTCTAAATAGAGCCTATAACATGGTCTAAAACTGGTAATAAATAGTCTATATCAACTCTCCTAGACTTAACATTTTGCTTGTCCTCAAGCAAACAAGCCTGTGAAAAATGTTTTGAAAAGCGAAGACTCACATATTGTCTAAGTATAATTGTCACCTTGCTTTATTGCAACCACATCTTAACAAGCCAATCACATAGAAACTTTATATACCCTATCCTAGTATAGCAACCAAATCCATTCTACCAACAACTTGGCGAGTACTAGTCTGACTCGCCCCTCAACTGATTTCATTTCTTTGCATAAAATAAAGTGCAGGCTTTACCTAGGGAGTATCGATCAAGGGACACATGGACTCTTACTTCTGAAAGTATCTGAACACACAGGTAGCCTTCTCTGATTCTTTTCCTCTCTCTTTTCTCACTTCGTTTCAGTCAATGTCTCCCTTGTTTTGAGGGTATCATTTTTTTTAATTGACTGAGATATTTGGATATGCTTCCATGAATTAAGCCCTAGTGGTTTCTTACCACCAGATCCTGTTCACTTCTTTTTGACATTTATCTCTTTCTAGGATCATATGAATCAAGCTTTAATGGTTGTAGCCACCAAATCCTGTTCGATTACTTTTTTTTAAACTGAAGGGGAGAGAGAGGGGAACCAAAAGCACACAGACTTTTACCTTCCAGTCTTGCAGAAGGAATCCGATCCAATGTATACTAAATCCAAAAGCAAGCAAATAATGTCAGGATTAGTGTTGGAAATCAGCTTTGGTTCCTCCAAACTTTCTAAGCAAGTGTGATATAGTGGCAGGATGATCCACTTTGGTATCTCTAGTAATCTCTGCAAATAACCTTCTAAGAATGGTGCTTATAGCATGGTTAGTCAATAATAAATCTTGATCATAGTCCTCTTCTTGACTCAATAAAACTTTTTGAAAAAACTTATGTAGATATAAATAACACTCAAAAACAATCAAATAGTATTAGCGAACCTCCCCCAGACTTAAATTACACTGTTCCTAGTGTAATCCACCCCACATTGGTTAGAAAAATTAAATCATAAGTAACTAGCTTAATTATAAAACTCGATACCTCTCTCTATAAGAGAGCGTCAATCGATGGTCGGATACGGGTGTCGATCAATGCTAGACCTGTAGTTTCCTATTTCTTATAAAACTCAAAATAAAATACAATATTAGTAATACCTCCCCCAGACTTAAACAATACTATCGTCAGTGTTATACAGTCTGACATTGGGGGAAGAAATAAATCATAAGGACCAGTTTTAACAAGGAAAAACTGATACACATGCGCGCTGATGGTGACAGTCGATCGACACAGTTAAGTGCGTATCGATCGATGCTGTGGTTACTCCGTCGATCGGCAGTGATCAAGTGTCGGTCGATGCTCTATGCAAATTGTCTTCCCCGATTTTTTTTTAGAATCTGAAATAAATAAATACGATATTATTAATAAATGGATAATAAAAACTAATTAAAACTTACTAAATAGTGGGTTGCCTCCCACTCAGCGCTTGGTTAGAGTCTTAAGCTCGACATTGTGAATGCTCTGACTAGAAGGGAGGTTGATCAACACTTGGAAAACAAATGGCTACATCTTCGTTGCTTGTCTGAAACTATGTACCAACGAAGTGTCTGATTGCCTCATCACCTCTGATTTTCTCATTCTTTATGGTCTCCTTAGTAACCTCTAGTGAATGCATTATTCTTTGTAGGTTTTCAATACTGCGCTGGAGCAATCTAAGTGTGGCAGCTGTGGTGTCTGACATTTCCTCTAGTTGCTGAGAAACATCTCCTTTCATAAGGTACTGGGAAAAAGCAATACCAGAGAACCTTTCTTCTAAGTAGCGTTCTTCTGTGAACTTCTCTCTGTCGAACTCAGTATCGATCGATGGCTTGGTGTTGCCGTCGATCAATGTCAGTCCATATGGTCTACTCGCATGCTGATTTTGATAAGTATCCATGTCTTGCTTCATCTCATCCATGTGTGTGGTTAAATTCGTGAGGCATTTTTCAATAGGATAGTAGACATCATCAAGCCTCATATAGAAATCATCCAGTGACATCTCTTGAGCTTTTTAGATTTCACGCACAATATCATCAATCTCTGCTCTGCTGTATGTCTGCTGCTTCTGCTTCTTGCTGTCGATCGATGCTGGTACCTGTGCGTCGATCGATGGCTATTACGGTTGTCCAAAGAAATTTCCTGATCGTTCAGCCATTAGAAGGGCGTCTGCTACATCTTTCTTAGGTAGAGTTAGAATTCTCCCATAAAGACCTCGTGCACGTCCTTCCACATCTCTGAAAATTCCAAGCTCATCTGGTCTGAGATAGCCAACTTCTGTTTCTTCTGGTTCAAGTGAAGGATATGGGTTACGTTTGATGTTGTTTGATGGCCAAGATAGGCCGATTATTGATGTTGGATTGCCTACTCTTGCGTTCATTACCCAGCCAAGTTCATCCTTATCATAATCTGAGTCATACTCTTCGTAGGCTGCACCGTATCCTTGGCATTCCCAATTGTGTCGATCGATGGTCTATAGTTACCATCGATCGATGCTCGATAATCAGACCGGTGCCCAAAAAGGTTTCCAGCTCCATTTGCCATTGCAAGTATATCTGCTACATCCTCCTTCGTGACGTTTAGAATTCTGCCATCCATAGTGCTTGCGTGACCATCTGGATCTCTCATAATACCAAAATCATCTGGTTGTAGATGACCAGCTTCTATGTCATATTCTTCTGCTGAATCATGTTCGGGTTCTGCTTCGTGCTCAGTATCATTCGGTGGCGTATTGTTGCCGTTGATCGATGTCAATTTCCCAGGTTCATGGGAAACATGAAAAACTCCAGCCTCTTCCATAGTAAGCCCTCGGTACTCGATCATCTCTTCTTCTCTATAGTTTTCATCGTAGTCGAGGTGGGCTAGGTTGTAATCGTAGTCTGCATGGTGGGTGTGGATCGGTTCTGGTGTATGGGTGTCGATCGATTTAGAAGGGTGGGTGTTGATCGACTGTTGATTCGCAGGACTGTCGGTCGATGCTAAGGGTTGGGTATCGATTGATGCTCCATCTGCCGATTCTTTATTACACTCGTAATCGCAGAAACATGTGGCCACAAGCTCTGCATCATTATATAATTCGATAAGGGTAGCCTTGTTCTTGTTTTTAAAAGGTTCATAAAAGATACTTTTATCAATTAGAGATAGATACAACTTGTTTAACTGCATGTCGGATATGGCTCCCACGGTAGCCATGAAAGCTTTCCCAAGTAGTAGCGAAGAGTTCCAATCTATCCTGATGTCCATTACATGAAAGTCTACTGGGACTTAGGTGTTGTTGATCTGTATTGGAACATCTTTTACCATCCCTCATGAGTTCACTTTTGAGCAGTCCACAAACGTGAACGAATCGTTGGAGGGTTCCATTCTTAGGTGTAGCTCCTTTGCCATAGACTTTGGCATAATGCTCACTGAAGATCCAGTGTCGCAGAGGGCGTTAGGGTATTTGTTTCCTTTGATGAAGCATGGAATCACAAACTTCCCAGGATCACTTTTCTTTTTCAAACAGTTTCTCTATTTCATCTTCTCTCTGAGGTGATTGAACATGGTTTCTTTGTCATCATTTGTTTCCCTTGTTTCCTTGAAAAACATCCACAATCTGTGAGTATAATAAGCTTCATCAAAAGATATATCTAAAGAAATTTTAAAAAACTCTTTTAGCAAAGCCATCATCTCCTTTTCATTGGCTTCTCTGCGTAGATGTTTTGGGATTTTTTTCCTCCTCCTTGAGTGTCACTCGTCTTCTCTATCAAGATCTGTAGATGCAGACGTGTCTGTATTCTGTTCTGAAATTGTTGTTGTAGAACGCACAAACAAACTTGCGTTGAGGTTGGGTAATCGGACCGGGATTCCACGCTGTCGATTGATGACATGCAGGGAGAGTCGATCGATTCCTTCGTCTCTATGTCGATCAATATCGTGAGCTTGGAGTTGATCGATGTTAGTTTATTCGCATGAGGCTATCGATTCTGTAGGTTTCACCATCGGTCGATGCTCGTCGTCTTGCGTCGATCGACGCGGATGGGAACTGCCGAGTGGTATAGAATTTTCCACACGAAAGTTGCTATCTTTGGGTTTCACTTCCTGCCAGAAATTTGCATCAATTAATGCATTGGCCTGGTGCCCTTTCCCAGTCTCCATCTTCTCCTTAATCAGGCTCTCATGTCTCCTAATGGTCTCACTTGTTTGTATCACTTGGTTCTCCAACTTCTTCACATGGGCGTTGAGGTTTTCGAACTTGGTCTGGAGGTTGAGGTACAGACCATCTATCTTTCCGTTGAAATACACATTCATCTACTGCTTTCCCTCTAAGACTCTATCAACCATTCCTTCAATCTTGCTTCCTTGAGTTTCTGGAGGAGGATTTTGGTAGTAGGAAGATCCATATGTCCTGTCATTGGTGAAGGGTTTTCGCTGTGAACTCTGTTTAATGTTATTCCTTTGACCAGCACCATAGGAGTTCCTGCTGAAACCTGGATTTACTTGTCTCTGGAAACCATTCTCATCGATGTAGTTCACATCCTCTTCTTCAATATCATCTTCTCCAGACTCTATCGCTTCTACCTCTGCAGAAGTAACCTGTTTTCTGAAAAGTTTCAGGACATTATCCAACTTTTCTTTTACCTCTTCAATCTGCTCCTTGCTTATTGTTGGAGTTAATTTTTCCTCTCAAAATCGGAGTTCTTGGTACTGCTGCTAGATGCTAGATTATTGATCAATCTTGTAGCTTCTTCAGGGCTCCTAGTGCTGAAATTTCCTTCACTAGCTATGTCCAAAGCCATATGATACTGCAGTCCAATACCTCTGAAGAAAGTGCTAAGAAGTTGCACTTACCCATGATGTGGACAGTCTCTCTGGTATGACTTGAATCTGAACCATGAGTTTATGAAAGGGTCTTGTGAACATATAGAAATTTTGCTCCTCAGATCTTCTACTCTTGCGTCATCGAAGAAGTTACGCAAGAAAGCGTTTTTAATGTCAGTCTAGGATGTCAGAGATCCTGGTGGTAGCTGCTTAAGCCAATATGAAGCTTCTCCAGCAAGTGAGTACTTGAAGAGCTTACAGAAAAGATAGTCCTCAGGGACTCCATTGGCTTTAATAGCAGTCAGTAGATCCTCAAATCGCTCCAGATGATCCATAGGGTGCTTGTGTCGCAACCCATGGTAAGGTGTTTGCGCTACAAGTCCGAAGTAAGAGGTCTTAATCTCAAAATCGTTTCCCTGAAAAGCTGGAGGACGAATGGAAGATCTGTTTGCCTAGTACTAGTCTGGACGGTTGTAGTCATCCAGCGTTCTCTAAGCAGCTTGGGCGTTAGCTTCAGGTTGAGATATTGCAGCGTCTGCTTCTGCTTTTGGTATTATAGCCCCTTGATCATCTATCCTTTGACCTGCTGCATTACGCAGATGACCGTTGAGGTCATGCAAGTCTCCATTCTCATTCAGAACCACAATTATAGGTGCAACCATCTGAACTCGCCTCCTATCGTCGATCGATGCAGATCAGATGCTGTCGATCAATGCTAAGTGACCAATATCGGTCGATGCTAGAGGTCTGGTATCGATCGATGGTTGAGTTCTGATGCTGGTTGATGCTGTCCGTAAAGATGTATCGGTCGATGCTGAAGGTATGCCGTCGATCGATGCGTGTCGTCTTTCTTTGCGGATTGTGCGTTCGAGTTGCTGTGGGTCAGAGAACAGTAAGTCTTGTCCTTTGTTGCTCCTGGTACTCTTTTGCATGCACTTGAAAAACAAAGAAAAAGAAAAATCAGTTACCTTAAAAGTAACAAACCTAGACTAAGTCCTAGAAAATAAATATAATGGCGCGCCAAATTTGACGTGAGTGTGTTTTATGTTTTAATAGGGTAATAATATCATAAATAAACAATAGTCAAATTAACCTTTGTTTCTAAGACACAATAGAATAATACTCTTGTGAAGAGAGATCGGGTGTAGTAATTAGGGATCAAATATACAAAGAAAAATGGCACATAATAGATTTCTTATTTCTAAAGGTTAAGCTAGGTAACTATATATATTGGTAGCAAATAATCAAGTCAAGGAAATATTCCTTATTGGAAGGCATAGATGCAATATGAAAATATGCTAGTAATGTAAATATGGAAATATGCTAGTAATGTAAATATGAAAATATGCTAGTAATGTAAATATGGAAATATGCTAGATCTAGGGTTTTAGGCAAGTGGATTATTGTAGATAGAAGTTAAATGTATTTAATCATAGAACTCGAAATCTAATGTAAAAGACACCAGCTCTCGCATGCGTGCCTAATCTATTGACCAAGTCCAATGTCTCAGCTCTTGCTTGTTGACATGGAATGACCATCAATCAATGGCAATGATCCTGCGTCGATTGATGGTTTCTAGAATCAAGCGTTATGACCTAGTTCGATAAGTTCACTAGATTGGCTAAATCAACTCTCTTTGTTTCTAGCAACCTAGCTCAACAAAATAGATTCCGATAGTAGACCATGCTCTCGCTTGCGCCTAACTATCCTATTATCAGGGTTCTAGTTTGCTACTCTAGAACACAAGCAATAAACACAATTCTATTAATAGATCTAATAATGACCTTAACAATTCTATTGTTTGGCTAATCCATCAATACCATTGATAAACCCTAAACCTAGTTGAAAATTACTCAGACATATTTAAAGTAAGAAGAATCTGAATAAAATGCATAGATAAAATAATGGAGTTTCAAAGAATCCTTTGAATACACTAGAACTCCTCACTCGCACACTTAGAATTGTGCAATACATAAAGTATAAATAAAACCCTAAAGTCTAACTCATCAAAGGTTAGTCTTGTAATCTTGTGTCATGTCCCTAACTTGGGCTTGAAAGTCGGCTCTCTGCGAACTGGACATCGATCAATGGCAGCTGTGCAACATTGATCGATCTTGGTCATGTAACATCGGTCGACGCCTATGTTTTGTCGTCGATCGATGGTAATCTCGTACTTTAGTTCTCTTCAATGATCAGCTACGGATTAATCCTCTCCAAATGCTCCAAAAGCTCCAAGTATCTCCATATATCTCCAAAACGTAACTTGAACTGTAAAGACCTCAAAACATAGCCTTGACACACATAACATATTCTAAATAGAGCGTATAACTGGTAATAAATAGGCTATATCAACTGAGATATTTGGATAGGCTTCCATGAATCAAGCCCTAATGGTTTCTGCCACCAGATCATGTTCACTTCTTTTTGACATTTAGCTCTTTCCATGATCATATGAATCAAGATTTAATGGTTGTAGCCACTAAATCCTTTTCGACTCATTTTTTTAATCTGAAGGGGAGAGAGAGGGGAATCAGAAGCACACAGTCTTTTACATTCCAGACTTGTAAAAGAAATCCGATCCAGTGTTGGAAATCAGCTTTGGTTCTTCAAACTTTCTAAGAAAGTGTGATATAATCGCAGGATGATCCACTTCGGTATATGTAGTAATCTCTGCACACAACCTTCTAAGAATGGTGCTAAAGTGTTGTTAGTCAATAATAAATTTTGATCATAGTCCTCTTCTTGAATCAATAAAAGTTTTTGAAAACTTATATATATATATATAGTAAATAAAACTCAAACACAATAAAATAGCATTAGAGAACCTCCCCCAGACTTAAATTACACTGTCCCAGTGTAATCCGTCCTAGATTGGTTGGAAAAAATCAAATCATAAGTAAATAGCTTGAGTATAAAACTCGATACCTCTATATGTAAGAGAGTGTCGATCGATTGTAGGCGGGTTTGGTCGATCGAGGCGGGCTTGGTCGATCCATGGTCACGATCCATTGTCAACCGGTGGTACCTCTATGGTGTCGATCGATGATGATTTAAATAGTATGTTAAAATGAAGTAAAACTCGAAATAAATAGTAGTATAAGTAAAAACTAAATAAAACTCACTAAATAATGGGTTGCCTCCCACTCAACGGTTGGTTATAGTCTTAAGCTCGACGTATTGAACTTTCTGACTAAAATGGAGGTGGATCAACACTTAGAAAACAAGTGTCTACATCTTCTTTGCTCTTCTGAAACCATTTACCAACAAAGTTTCTCATTGCTTCATATCCTCTGACTTTCTCATTCTTTATGATGTCCTTAGTAACCTCCACTGAATGAATTCTACTTTGTAGATTCTCAATACTGTGCTGTAGCATTCTAAGTCTGGCAGCTGTAGTCTCTGATATATCCTTCAATTTCTGAGAAATATCTTCTTTCATCAGCCTCTAAGAAAAAACAATCTCATTGAACCTGTCTTCTAATTGTTTTTCTGATGTGCACTCCTGGCTGTCAAAATCAGTATCATCGATGGCATGATGCTGCCGTTGATCGATGTCACTCTCTCTGGTCACTCGCATGCTGTCTTTAACAGTATCCAAATCTTGCTTCATCTCATCCATGCGTGTAGTCAAACCGGTGAGGCATAGGATAGTAGATATCATCAAGCCTCATGTAGAAATCATGTGTCTAGGCTATGTTTTAAGGTCTTTACAGGTTCAGGTACGTTTTGGAGATATATGGAGATAATTGGAGGTTTTGGAGCATTTAGAGAAGAATAATCCGTAGCTGATCTTGGAGAGAGTCGAAGTACAAGACTGTCGTTGATCGACGGCACTATCTTGACATTGACAGATGTTACATGACCGAGATCGATCGATGCCGAATACTTGCCATCAATCGATAAACAATTCGCAGACAACCGATTTCAAGCATAAGTTAGAGACAAGACATAAAATTACAAGTTTACCCCTCGACGAGTTATAACCTAGATTTTAGGGTTTTATATTTATATTTTATGTATGAGAATGAGAGGAGAGAGGCATACGTACAGAGACGTAAGGTGCTAGGTTCTTTAGTATTCTATTTAGGGAGAAGATTCATAACTCCTTAGGGAGATTTGTATTGGAACCCAGTATTTTATCTATGCATTATATTCAAATTATTATTCTTAATTTTATTATCTCTCAGTAGTTACCTATTAGGTTTAGGGTTTATTAATGGTATTGCTGGATTAGCCAAACAATAGAATTGTTAGGGTTCTTATTAGATCTATCAATAGAATTGTGTTTATTGCTTGTATTCAAGAGTAGCTAACTAGAACCCTGATAATAGGATAGTTAGGCGCAAGCGAGAGCATGGTCTACTACCGTAATTAATACTGTTGAGCTCGGTTGCTAGAAACAAACGAGAGTTGATTTAGTTAACCTAGTGAACTTATCGAATTAGGTCATAAAGTTTGACTCAAGAAACCATCAATCGACGCATGATTATTGCCATCAATCGACGGTCATTTCGTGTTAACAAGCGAGAGCTGAGACATTGGACTTAGTCAATAGATTAGACTCGCATCGAGAGCTGGCGTCTTTTAAATTAGATATCAAGTTCTATGATTAATACCCTTAGCTTTTATCCTCTATAATCCACTTGTCTGAAACCCTAGATCTAGCATATTTACATTTACATCTAGTTAGTTCATTAGCATATTTCCATATTTACATTATTAGCATATTTCCATATTTGCATTACTAGCATATTTTCATATTGCATCTACACCTTCTGATAAGGAATATCTCCTTAAACCAATTACTTGTTACCAATATATATAATCACATAGCTTAGTCTTTAGAAATAAGAAATCTATTGTTTGCCATTGTTCTCTATGGATTCGATCCCTACTTACTACACCTTATCTCTCTTGGAAAGAGTATTGTTTTGTGTGTTAGGATTAAGAGTTAATTTGATAGTTAATTGTTTAGGAAATTTATACCCTACTAGAACAGTAAGCACCACCATCTCAAATTTGGTGCCATTGCCGGGGAGCATTGATCACCATTAGATTTAATTTTTAGAATTTAGTCTAGGTTTGTTACTTTCAAGTTACTGAATTTTGTTTTTCTTTGTTTTTCAGGTGCATGCAAAAGAGTACCAGGAGCAACAAATGACAAGATTTACTGTTCTCAGACCCAAAGCAACTCGAGCGTACGATCCGCAAAGAAACGACAAGCATCGATCGACGGCATACACTCAGCGTCGACCGACACTTATTTACGGACAGCATCGACTGACATCGGAATTCTGGCATCGACCGACATTGATCACTTAGCATCGATCAACAGCACCTCATACGCATCGATCGACGGCAGCAGACAAGTTCAGATGGTTGTACCTATAATTGTGGTTCAGAACGAGAATGGAGACTTGCATGACCTCAATGGTCTTCTGCGTAATGCAGCAGGTCAAAAGATAGACAATCAGGGGGGGGGGGGGCTGTAATCCCTGATACAGAAGTAGAAGAAGCAACCGCTGCAATAGCTCAACCTGAAGCTAACGCCCAAGCTGCTCAGAGAACGCTGCTGACTACAACCGTCCAGACCAGTTCTATGCCAACAGATCCACTATTCGTCCTCCAGCTTTTCAGAGAAATGATTTTGAGATCAAGATTGCTTTCTTCGGACTTGTAGCGCAGTCACCTTACCATGGGTTGCGACATGATCATCCTATGTATCATCTGGAGCGATTTGAGGATCTAGTGACCGCTATTAAAGCCAATGGAGTCCCTGAAGACTATCTTTTTTGTATGCTCTTCAAGTACTCACTTGCTGGAGAAGCTTCATATCGGCTTAAGCAACTACCACCAGGATCCCTGACATCCTGGACTGACATCAAAAACGATTTCTTGTGTAGCTTCTTCGATGACGTTATAGCAGAAGATTGGAGGAGAAATATTGCTACTTTTTCACAAGAACCTTCAGTCTTTCAAAAACTCGTGAATCAGATTCAAATCATACCTGAGAGACTATCCACATCACGGGTTCAACGAAGTGCAGCTTCTCAGCAATTTCTTCAGAGGTATTGAATTACAATACCAAATGGCTTTGGACACAACTAGTGAGGGAAATTTTAGTACCAGAAGCCCTGAAGAAGCCACAAGATTGATTGAGAATTTGGCATCTAGAAGCAGCACCAAGAATACTGACTCTGAGAGAAGAAAATCAGCTCCAGCAGTAAGAAATGAGCAGTTTGAGGAGGTCAAGGTAAAACTAGATAGTGTTCAGAGATATTTCAAGAAATAAGTTACTTTCGCAGAAGTGGAAACAATTGAGTCTGGAGAAGATGAGATTGAAGAAGAAGATGTAAACTACATTGATGAGAATGGTTTCCAGAGACAAGGGAACCCATGCTTCAACAAGAACTCCTATGGTGCTGGTCAAAGGAGTAACTTCAATCATAATTCACAGCGCAGGCCCTTCAACAACAGTAGGACTTATGGATCTTCCTACTACCAGAATCCCCCTCTAGAAGGTTCGAAAATCAAGATTGAAGCAATGGTAGATAGAGTCTTAAGGGACAGTAGAAGATGACTGTGGATTTCAATGGAAAGATACATGGTCTGTACCTCAACCTCAACACTAAGTTCGAAAACCTTAGCACTCATGTGAAGAAATTGGAGAATCAAGTGATGCAAACAAGTGAGACCATTAAGAAGCATGAGAGCTTGATCAAGGAGAAAATCGAGGGTGGGAAAATACACCACGTCAATGCATTAATTGATGATGATTTCTAGCAGGAAACAAGAGAGAAAAGCCCAAAAATAGTGATTTTCGTGTGGAAAATTTGGTTTCACTCGGCAATTCTAATACACATCGATCGACGCCAACCGGTGAGAATCGATCGAAGGTGAAAACTACAAACTCAGTGGCTTTGTGTGAGTCAATTAACATCGATCGACACCGTTTCCGTGACATCGATCGACAGAGTGACAGAAGAATCGATAGACAGTACACACTCAGCGTCGATCGACAAGAGAAAAAACCAGTCCGACTACCGAACCTAAATGCGAGCTTGTTTGTACGTCCAACCGTGACAGCTTCAGAACAGAATACAGATACAACTGAAGCTATGGATACTGATAGAGAAGATGAGGACACTAAGAGAGGAGGTAAGAGATCCCAAAGCATCAAAGCAGAGAAGCCAATGAAAAGGAGATAGATAGTTTTACTAAAAGAGTTTTTAAAATTCCTTTAGATATTTCATTTGATGAATCTTATTATACTCACAAATTGTGGATGTTTTTCAGGGAAAGAAGGGAGACAAATGACGACATAGAGATAATGTTCAATCACCTCAGAGATAAGATGAAGCAGAGAGCCTGTTTGAATAAGAAAAGTGATCCTGGGAAGTTTGTGGTTCCATGCTTCATCAAAGAAAACAAATATCCCAACCCTCTTTGTGACACTGGATCTTCAGTGAGCATTATGCTAAAGTCTATGGCAGAGGAGTTGGACTTGACAGTGGAACCCTCCAACGATTCTTTTACATTCGTTGACTGCTTAAGAGTGAACCAGGAGGGATGGTGAAAGATGTTCCAGTGCAGATAAACAATACTTTGATTCCAACAGACTTTCATGTGATGGACATCAAGATAGATTAGAAATCTTCTCTACTACTTGGGAGAGCATTCATGGCTATTGTGGAAAACATATGCGATATGAAGTCAAACATGTTGTATCTATCTCTAATTGATCAAAATATTTTTATTAACCTGTCAAAAATAAGAACAAGGCTACCCTGATCGAATTGTGCAATAATGCAGAGCTTGTGGCCACATGCTTTTACGATTACGAGTTCGGTGAGGAATTAGAAGAAGGAGCATCGATCGACACCCAACCCAACACATCGATCGACATCTTTGCAGTTCCACAATCGATCGACACCCACCATATCGCATCGATCGATACTGAAACTTCCGAACAAGCCCACACCCACCATGGCAATTTCAGTTACAAAACAGCCTACCTCAAGTACGACGAAGACTACAAATATGAAGAAACAATTGAATACCGAGGGCTTCCTATGGAAGAGGCTAGATTTTTTATGTTTCCCAACAACCTGGAAAATCGACATCGATCGATGGCGACCATACACCATCGATCAATACTGGGAACGAAGCAGAAACTGAACGTGATTCAGGTGCAGAACGCGAAAGTGAATATGGTTATCTACAACCAGATGAGTTTGGTATTATGCGAGATCCAGACGGTAATGCTAGAGCTCTGGTATGGCAGAATTCGACATGTCACAAAGGAAGATGTTGCAGACATACTTGCAATGGCTAATGGAGCTGGAAACCTTTTTGGTCACCAGTCTGATTATCGAGCATCGATTGAAGGTCCACGTACCCCAACGATCGACACCAATCCGGTTTACCACGGATATGGTAGAGTTTACGGAGACCACGATACATCTTAAAGAGAGGAAGAACTGACTGAACCTCTCAGCCTGGCACAAGAAGAAGAAGTTGGCTGGGTAATGAACACGAGATTAGGCAATCCATAATCAATCCTCAACATATCTTGGCCATCAAACGAAGACCAGAAGAATTACTTGGAGTAGAAGATACATAAGATGGTTATTTCAGGCCAGACGAGTCTGGAATTTTCAGAGATACAGAGGGACGTGCACGAGACCTTTACGGGAGAATTCTCAATCTACCTTGTTATGGCTAACGGATCAGGAATTTTATTTGGACAACAACAACAACCATCGATCGACGCGCAGGTACCATCATCGATCGACAACAAGGAGCAGAAGCACAAGCTAATCCAAACACAACCATCGATCGCCAACAAGAAACATGAATCGATCGATACCACGGATTTCTGTATATCTAACCCCTTTACTTCATAAACTCTGGGGCCGGTCAGTTGGATAAATCCCCTACTAATAGACGGTCGGATAGAGTATGGAAAAGAGCTTTTGATACTGATGGCATAATGATTTTCTTTTCGGAAAACCAAGATGAGTATGGCATATACAGAGATGATAATGGTAATGCACGATCTCTAGACATAAGAGTTGTGAATGTGCAAGAAGCAGATATAAGGGCAGTTCTAGAGAGAGCTACTATGTTTGAGTACAGCTACATATGTTTACCTGAACATGCAGCAAAAATCGGTATGTCTAGGTAGAAACCAAAGACATACAACATAGCAGAGATTGACGACATTGTGGATGAGATCTACAACGCTCAAGAGATGTCATTAGAAGATTTCTACATAAGGCTTGATGATGTCTACTATCCTATAAACAAGTGCCTCACCAGTTTGACTACACGTATGGATGAGATGAAGCAAGATTTGGATATTGTTCAAAGATAACATGCGAGTGAACTCGATAGAGTGACATCGATCGACGGCAATATCTTACCATCGATCGACACTGATTTCGACAGACAGAAGTGCGCAGAAGAAACACAATCAGAAGAAAGGTTCAATGAGATTGCTTTTTCTCAAAGACTGATGACAGACGATATTTTTTAGAAATTGGAGGAAATATCAGACACTATAGCTGCCAGACTTTTGAATGCTCCAGCGCAGTATTGAGAATCTACAAAGGAGAATGCAGTCAGTGGACGTTACTAAGGACATCATAAAGAATGAGAAAGCCAAAGGAGATGAAGCAATGAGAAGCTTCATTTGTACATGGTATCAGAAGAGCAAAGAAGATGTAGACACTTGTTTTCCAAGTATTGATCCACCTCCATTCTAGTCAGAAATTTCAAACTGTCGAGCTTAAGACTATAACCAAACGCTGAGGGGGAGGCAACTCACTGTTTAGTAACTTTTTACTTAGTTTTTACTTATACTACTATTTATTTCGAGTTTTATTATGTTTTTACAGACTATTTACACTACCATCGATCGACACCATAGAGGCACCATCAGTCAATAAGTGGATCGCGACCATCGATCGACACTCTCTTACAGAGAAAGGTATCGAGTTCTATACTTAAGCTATTTACTTATGATTTATTTTTTCCTAACCAATCCAGGGCGGATTACACTAGGACAATGTAATTTAAGTCTAGGGGAGGTTCGCTAACGCAATTTTATTATTTTTGAGTTTTATTTACTATCTATAAGTTTTTCAAAGAGTTTTATCGAGTCAAGAAGAGGACTATGATCAAAAATCTATTATTGACTAACCACACTTTAGCACCATTCCTAGAAGGTTGTTTGCAGAGATTACTAGAGATACCAAAGTGGATCATCATGCCACTATATGACACTTTCTTAGAAAATTTGAAGGAACCAAAGTTGATTTCCAACAATAATCCTGACATTATTTGCTTGCTTTGGGATTTGGTATAAATTGGATCGGATTCCTTCTGCAAGTCTGGAAGGTAAAAGTGTGTGTGCTTCTGATTCCCCTCTCTCCCCTTCAGATTAAAGAATGAGTCGAACATGATTTGATGGCTACAACCATTAATGCTTGATTCATATGATCTTAGAAAGAGATAAAGGTCAAAGAGAAGTGAACATGATCTGGTGGCAAAAACCATTAGGGCTTGATTCATGGAAACCTATCCAAATATCTTAGTCAATTAAAAAATAAAATGATACCCTCAAAGGAAGGGATACATTGACTGAGAAGAAGTGAGAAGAGAGAGAGGAAAGGAATCAGAGAAGGCTACCTGTGTGTTCAGATACTTGCAGAGGTAAGAGTCCATATATCCTTTGATTGATACTCCCAAGGTAATGTTAGAAAATGAAGAACAGAGTGAAGAACCAGAGAGAAAGGAAGTAAACTCGAGAGAGAGAGAGAGAGAGATACTCGAAACTAAGAAAGAGAGTGAAGGGAAACTTGTTTCCTTTAATTGAAGTGTGGCTCGGTTACATGCTTAAGTAGGCAAGTTGCCTATACAGAGAATGAATAAAATAAGCTTGCCTAAGTACAAAAGAAAGAATAAACTAAAGGACTCTGCTCGAGGGAGGTGGTCTGATCAAGACATGAAAGTGACATGTCCTCAACGGTTCAACCCTTAAGAGGAACATGTGATCTTTCCATTTGAATCCACCTTCTTGCCTCTAAAATATCTCCAACGGTCTCTTCTCTCTTCTGGCATGAACCGAGGGCGAGTTTGAACTTGCCTTGCCTCCTAAGACACGTTAGGTTGAGCTGAGGTGCCTTATGAGTCAAGCATTGTACGGACATACTTGTAACTCAAGCAAGTTCAACTCTGCTTCTTCTTCACTTGCATCCGGATTCTTTCTTCCTCTTATTTGATTATATACTTTGTCAATACTCCCCCTCAAGCTTAGCCATACAGCATGGTTAAGCTTGGAGACCATGAACACATCCCTCATTAAAACCTTTGTGTGTAAAACCCACTGGGATAAAACCACACAAGGAAAAAGAGTAGATGTTTCATGGCTGAGGGGATCATGATCTGGATAAGTCTATGAGTCCCAACCTTGGATGTATGAACTCACAGACTTTAGTGCTTGCCCCCTTGGTAAAGATGTCTGCTAGTTGATCTTCACTTCTGGTATAGCAAGGTAGAATGATCTTCTGCTCCACAGCTTGCCTTACTTTATGACAATCCACTTCAATATGCTTGGTTCTTTCATGGAACACCGAGTTTGATGCTATGTGTATAGCAGCCTGATTATCACAATGCATAGTGATAGGAGTAGTGGTTTCAATGCCCAAGTCTAGAAGTAGATTCCTGATCCAGATGAGCTCACTTGTCAGCTTCCTCATTGCCCTATATTCTGCCTCAGCACTTGAACATGACACCACCTTTTGCTTCTTGCTCTTCCAGGTTACTAAGTTGCCTCCAATGAATGTGCAATAGCCTGATGTGGACCTCCTATCTATTCTATCACCAGCCCAATCAGCATCACAGTAGCCTACAATCTCTGTGCTCTTGTTGCATCCCATCCAGACTCCTTGACCCGGAGCTTCTCTCAAGTACCTTAAGACCCTATCCACCATGTTCCAATGATGAATCTTAGGAGCTTGCATATGTTGACTGATCTGGTTAACTGCAAAGCAGATATCTGGCCGTGTAATGGTAAGGTAGATCAACTTCCCAACCATTCTCCTATATAGCTTGGCATCCTCAAATGGCTCATCTTCAAACTCCCCCTCACGCAAAACTTTGTATCCATCTTCCAGTGGAGTTTTGGCTATTCTTCCTCCAAGAGTACCTGCCTCATTCAACAGATCAAGTGTGTACTTCCTTTGGGATAGATGGAGCCCCTCTTTAGAGCGGCATATCTCAATCCCTAGGAAGTACTTTAACTCTCCCAAATCTTTGATATCAAATGTAGATTTGAGGAAAGACTTAGTAGAGATGATACCTTCCTTGTTGTTTCCAGTGATGATTATATCATCAACATAGATGAGGATAACCACGATCCCTTCTTGGCTTGTGAGGGTGAAGAGTGTATGGTCTGCCTCTGACTTCCTGAACCCTCTCCCATTCAAGGTGGTGCTTAGCTTGTGGTACCAAGCTCTAGGAGACTGCTTTAGTCCATAGATTGCCTTCTTGAGTCTCAGAACATTTCCTGGTTTGACTAGATGCTCTAAACCAGGTGGTGGACGCATATAGACTTCATCCTCTAGCTCTCCTTGTAGGAAAGCATTCTTGACATCCATTTGCCAGAGATCCCATTCCATGTTCACTGCTATGGACAATATAATCCTTATTGTGTGTAGCTTGGCCACTGGTGCAAAGGTATCATTGTAGTCTTCTCCATATGTTTGAGTGAAACCTCTTGCAACCAATCTGGTCTTCTTCCTTTCTGGTTTCCCATTAGCTAGGTACTTAATGGTGAATATCCATCTGCTTGTCACTGCCTTCTTGCCTTTTGGAAGTTCAGATTCATACCAAGTATCATTGTCTATCATTGCTTTAGTTTCAGCACCAACAGACTCTCTCCACCCATCATCCTCTATTGCTTCTTCATAGGTCCTTGGTATATATTCTTGATCAAGTTGACCCATAAAGACTACATGTTCTTGAGGATAATGCGCCAAAGAACATGTTGCTTGTGTGGGATGAGCAACTGCATTACTATTGAAGTATACTCTGGTGTTGATCCAATTAGCTGGATCCTTTCTCACCCTGGTACTTCTTCTCAATGGTTGGATGTGTTGCTCTGCTTCTATAGCCGGTTCCACTGCCTCTTCTTCTAGATCTTCACTAGACTGTTCAGACTCTGCCTCATGTATTCCATCTTGATCATGTGGTTCTGAATCTCTTTCTGGTGGGTGTTGTTGTGATTCAGACTCACTGCCCCCCTCAGGATCAAGGTGGATATCAACATCAGTGGGTGGAGTAGCCTCAGGAGTGGAATCCATGGTTGGCTCTGGTGTTGGGGAAGCAGGAGATGGTCCACCATTACACTGAGAGTTGGTGACTCCTAAGCTTTCCAAGATAGTCCTCAAGTTGTTTGCTCTATCAGAGGGGCCATGGGAGAGGTCTTTGAGGCTATCCCAATTCTTCTCCTCATAGTACCCTTTTGATTCCACAAACTTAACATCCCTGGAGACTAAGACCTTCCTGGTGTCTGGTGAGTAGCACTTATACCCTTTCTGCGTGTGAGAATAGCCAATGAACATGGCTTTGACACTCTTGGCTTCTAGTTTATTGCGTTGCTCCCCTGGTATTAAGACATAGCAAACACAACCAAACACACGCAAATGATCTATGGGAGGTTTGATTTTGTTTAATACCTGAAAGGGTGAGACATTTTGGAGGACTTTGGTGGGTATTCTATTGATGAGATAGCAAGCTGAGACCACAGCATCACCCCAAAATCTTTTAGGGACATTGGTGTGAAACATCATGCTCCTTGCCACTTCCATAAGATGGCGATTCTTCCTTTCAGCTACTCCATTTTGTTGAGGAGTATATGGGCAGCTTGTTTGGTGGATAATGCCATGCTTAGCTAAGTGATGTTTAAAGGCTTGACTTGTGTATTCTCCACCATTATCAGACCTAAAAATTTTGATCTTAGAATTGAAATGGTTAGATACATAGTTTTGAAAGTTGATAAATGCTTCTAAAACTCTATCTTTAGTTGGTATCAAGGTCAGCCATGTGTATTTCGATTTTTCATCTATGAATGTAACAAAGTACTTGTGGTTTTCTCTAGACACACATGGTGCAGTCCACACATCAGAATGCACTAAATCAAAACACTTCTCATAGATAGTCATAGATTGAGGAAAAACCGACTTGCAATGTTTACCAAGAATACATGCCTCACAACTTTCATTTTTAAGAGAGAGATTAGGTAACATCAATCCTAAGGCACGAGAGTGAGGATGACCTAATCTAGCATGCCATAAAACATCACTAGCTAAAGTAGAAGAGGAAGAATTAAACGCAGAAGCAGAATTCAAAGCAGTATTTAAATGTGATCTAAGCTTGGTGTCTTCAAGTAAATAGAGCTCTCCTTTGCTTACACCTTTGCCCAGCATCTTGCTAGTTTTAATATCCTGAAAGCAAACCTCATTAGGACTAAAAATAACATTGCAATTGAGGTCATTAGTGGCTCTCTTAACAGATAAAAGGTTAGATGTAAACTGAGGCATGTAAAAAGCTTGAGACTCCTTATCAAACAGTTTCAGATTTCCTATGCCCTCAATGGGAACCTTATCCCCATTTGCAATGACAACACTACCTAAGGCCGGTTTGATATCATTAATTAACTTAGCATCTCTAATCATGTGATGAGAGGCTCCTGAATCAATGATCAAAGGTCTAGTAGTGTTTAAAGTATTTTGGACAGAATTTAAAGCATTACTGTTTATGTTACCAGAGTTTGCATTGAGAGCCTTTATGAGGGCTTCAATGTCTGACTTGGTGATAAGAGTGTCACCAGAAGGTGGTTGAGACGTTGCTTGAGAGGTTGAACCCATGACATGAGTTGTGGAGACCATAGCACGTCCATCCTCTCCAATGCGTGCAGCTCCATGGTGTTGGTGTGCCTCCTGACCTCTTGCTTCATGGGCTCTAGCTGCTGAGGTGTGTTTGGGTGGTCTAAGATGCGGGTGAAGCAGCCAGCAGTTGGTTTTAGAGTGTCCTTGCCTTTTGCAATGCTCACAAGTCACTCTTTTCTCATTTGGTTTGTAGTATGCCTTGTGAGCTGAGCCGGTTTCTACCTTCTCTACCTTGTTGGCCATGGATAGTTCTCCTTTACCCCCAAACAAACCTTCTGACCCTAGCTCCTTGTGCAGCTGAGCACACACATCATCCATACTTGGTAGTTCCTTGGCCCTCAAGATGTGCTTGATTACATCATTGAAGTTCTGGTTGAGAGTGAGAAGCAACCCAAAGATCTTGTCTTGCTCACGCCTTTCTTCAATGACATTGAGGTCGGTTGTGCTAGGTCTCAACACTTCTAGCTCTGCCCATAGCTGACTATACTTCCCAAGGTGTTTGGTGAAGTCCATCTCCTCTTGTTGCAAGTTGTTTATGGCTCGCTTCACTTCAAAGATTCTGGTTAGGTTTGAAGTGTTGCCATAAACTTTGAGTAGAGTGTCCCACAATTGTTTTGCGGTTTCACAATGTGAGTATGCCTCCATGATGGGTGTGTCAAGTGAGCTTTGCAAGATAGACAGCACCATAAGGTCCTCCTGACCCCATTTGCTTTCATCTACCACTACAACCTCCTTGCCATCTTCCCGTTGAGTAATATGTCTTGGGGCTTCTCCTGAGGTGATATGCTCCCATAGACCCCTTCCTCCAAGGGCTGTCTTGGCCAATCTAGACCAGATGAGGTAGTTTGCACCTTTCAAAGTGACCGGAATCATCACTGGCTTGTGTTGCTCCATCTTCTCTTTGCTTTTGTCCAGCGGGTAAAAGGGTGTACTCAAAAGAAAGAGAAGTTCCGGGTGTTTGGTTTAGAAGTAACAATATGGTGAGCAGGTTTCTGCCTTAGAAAGAGATAGGTTGGACAGAAGAGAGTAAGAACAACCAAGAACCAGAGAAAGAACTCGGAAAGAACAATGCTATTATCCGGTGGACAATAGGATTTGTGAGAGATTTTTGAAAAAGTAAACCGATTAAGTGAAAGAGAAAGTGAAGTAATGAAGCTTTGCGGAAGAGATTAGGTGCTCAAGAGCGTTTAAGCTCTGATACCATGTTAGAAAATGAAGAACAGAGTGAAGAACCAGAGAGAAAGAAAGTAAACTCGAGAGAGAGAGAGAGAGATACTCGAAACTAAGAAAGAGAGTGAAGGGAAACTTGTTTCCTTGAATTGAAGTGTGGCTCGGTTACATGCTTAAGTAGGCAAGTTGCCTATACAGAGAATGAATAAAATAAGCTTGCCTAAGTACAAAAGAAAGAATAAACTAAAGGACTCTGCTCGAGGGAGGTGGTCTGATCAAGACATGAAAGTGACATGTCCTCAACGGTTCAACCCTTAAGAGGAACATGTGATCTTTCCATTTGAATCCACTCTTCTTGCCTCTAAAATATCTCCAACGGTCTCTTCTCTCTTCTGGCATGAACCGAGGGCGAGTTTGAACTTGCCTTGCCTCCTAAGACACGTTAGGTTGAGCTGAGGTGCCTTATGAGTCAAGCATTGTACGGACATACTTGTAACTCAAGCAAGTTCAACTCTGCTTCTTCTTCACTTGCATCCGGATTCTTTCTTCCTCTTATTTGATTATATACTTTGTCAATAGGTAAAGCCTGCACTTTTATTTTATGCAAAGAAATGAAATCAGTAGAGGGGCGAGTCATATTAGTATTCACTAAGTTGTTGGTAGAATGGAATTGGTTTCTATACTAAGATATGGTATATAAAGTTTCTCTGTGATTGACTTGATATGATGAGGCTGAAATAGAGTAAGGGTGATAGTTATACTTAGATATCATGTGAGTCTTCGCTTTTCAAAACTTATTTCGCATGCTTGTTTGCTTGAGGACAAACAAATGGTTAAGTCTGGGGGAGTTAATATAGCCTATTTATTACCAGTTTCAGGTCATGTTATAGGCTCTATTTAGGGTCTATTATGTGTGTCTAGGCTATGTTTTAAGGTCTTTACATGTCAAGATACATTTTGAAGATATATGGAGATACTTGAATCTTTTGGAGATATATGCATTATATTCAGATTATTATTCTTACTTTGATTATTTCTTAGTAGTTACCTATTAGGTTTAAGGTTTATTAATGGTATTGATGGATTAGCCAAACAATAGAATTGTTAGGGTTATTATTAGATCGATCAATAGAATTGTGTTTTTTGCTTGTGTTCTAGAGTAGCTAACTAGAACTATGATAACAGGATTGTTAGGCGCAAGAGAGAGCACTATCTACTACCAGAATTAATACTGTTGACTTTGGTTGCTAGTAACAAACGAGAGCAAGGTCCTTGCCAACACTCTGTTGTGCAAGATGGAACCCAACAAGGTTAGGGTTCAGGAGCTGACATTGCAATACTATTCCGTCAGGGAATTAGTTGGGCTCGATGACGAGGTATTTCCTCCACCAGCGAGCGATCAGCATGCAAACTTGGGGGCTATATTTTCTGAGCACCTGGCGACCCTGAAGGAAAAAACCTTCAAGGGTTCTGGCTTGAAGAAGGAGACGATCGGGAGCCTTTTGACACCTCTCTTCGGCTTTCTTGGCATTAGCTTCGAGGGAGAATCGGTGGAGAGGAAGCTGCGGTTCATGGACGAGGGTCACTTGACGAGGAACCAGTGGCTGAAGGAGGGAAGCGATTGGTAATTTGTGGATGACGAGGGGCCTCAGATGATATAGCTCCCAGCGTGCGAGAGGCCTCGCCTTCCAAACAGTTGAGCAGCATCTCCACACAGCACCTCATCCTACAGCGCAGAGGAGGCCTCAGACCAGCCCACCTGGTCGCAGCAGACGAGCCAGCACAGTCACCTCCATCTTCCCAGCTTTCCCTCAGATCCTATAGATCCCCATTCACGACCCTGGTGTCTTCCATAGGGTCGTAGTGGACGCACTTAGAGCGATATGGGCCAGAGTAGAGACGATGTCTTGGTGCCAGTGTTTTAGCCGTCCCAGGGCCCGAGCCATAGCGCAACCGGGAGCAGCACCATACCAGCAGCAGCATGACATGGATACCTCAGACGAGGAGTATCCCTTTGATACTCCTTCGTCTCTTATTTCATTTTATTTTCAGACGTCTAATCGTAGTTCTTTTATTTTTATTGTTGCATTTGGATTTAGACTGTTTAATTATTGTTGTTTGGATGTTTTTAATGTATGTTTGAGTGTCTAACAGAGTTAACCCAAAGAGAAATGATCATAATGGAGAGTAGACACACAAATTCAGTTTGTCAGCTTAGCGTCTATCAATGACTCTTTGTTGTTGTCGATCAATGGCGAACTAACAAAGAGTAACTAGTTTTGACATTATTTATACTACTACTTATTTCAGTTTTTATTCTATTTTTGAAGGTTTACCCGATAGTTCGAATCCACCATCGATCGATACCACCCATACATTGTCGATCGACGATGATGGTTTACCATCTGTCGACACTCACCTACTGCCATCGATCGATACTCCTAACAGAATTGGTACATTCGACTATCTCTAACATTGTTTCCTTATAATTTAGTTTCTCCTATACCAATCCGAGACAGATTACACTGGGGACAGTGTAATTTAAGTCTGGGGGAGGTTTGCTAATGCTATTTATTTGTTTTTGAATAGTATTTCTATAATTATATAAGTTTTTCAAAAAGTTTTTATTGAGTCAAGAAGGAGACTATGATCAAGATTTATTATTGACTAACCATGCTTTAGAACCATTCTTAGAAGGTTGTTTGCAGAGATTACTAGAGATACCAAAGTTGATCATCCTACCACTATATCACACTTTCTTAGAAAGTTTGAAGGAACCGAAGCTGATAACCAACACTAATCCTGACATTTTTTGCTTGTTTTGGGGCTTGGTATACACTGGATCGGATTCCTTCAGCAAATCTGTAGGTACAAGTCATTGCACCTCTAGCTCAAAACTCTCTCTCTCTCTCTCTCTCTCTCTCTCTCTCTCTCTCTCTCTCTCTCTCTCTCTCTCTCTCTCTCTCTCTTCTCTCTCTCTCTCTCTCTCTCTCTCTCTCTCTCTCTCTCTCTCTCTCTCTTCGGCATCTATTTTTTATTAAAAGATTTAGATGGCTTCCCAAGATGCGGAGGGGTAGGTACATTACTGATGACCCAATTATTCTAATTCAAAGAAACAATCACACATTGTTGGAAGCGAGGGATATGTACATTACTGATGACCCCACAATTCGCCTACAACTTTGTTATCATAATTTAAAAAAAAAATTGAAATGAGATGGAAAGATGAAATGTATCAGCATCATTTTCCATTAAGTTTGAGATCCAAAAAGATTCAGAGAAGAGAGAGAAGAGGGAAGAAAGGGATCAGGGAAGATTTTGTACCTAGTTGCCCAAAATTGCAGAGGTAAGACTCTATGTATCCTTTGATCGATACTCCCAAGGTAAGGTCTGCAGTTTTATTTTATGCAAGAAATCAAATAAGTAGAGGGGCGAGTCACACTAGTATTCGCTGAGTTGTTGGTAGAATGGATTTTGTTGCTATACTAGGATAGTGTATATAAAGTTTCTTTGTGATTGACTTGATAGAATTTGGTTGCAACAAAGTAAGGTGACAGTTATACTTAGACATTATGTGAGTCTACGCTTTTAAAACCTCTTTCATAGGCTTTGTTTGCTTAAGGACAAGCAAAAGGTTAAGTCTGGGGGAATTGATATACCATGGATTTTACTTAGTTTACCTATGATATATAGAGTCTTTTTAGAGTCTTTTATATGCATTTGGTACTAGTTTAGAGTATTTACAAGTCCATGTACTCATGGAAGCAATTGGAGCTTTTGGGCTATTTTGGAGATTTTAGGATGCTCAACAGAAACTCAGAGTTGGATCCAGATTTATGAATGGACCACCGACTGACGTTACACACTGTGCGTCAATCGACAGCCAAGTCGACATCAAGATTGGTGAAGGCTTGAGAAATTACAAGTTTTACCCAGAAGTTTTATAATTTGCAAGAAAAGTCCCTTGTAGAAATTTAGACTATTTATTAGGGTTTTCTATCTTAGTTTTGACCTAAGCCTAGAGGACCTAAGAAAAAGTTGTCTTCTAAGTTACACAAAAGTTTGAGAATTAAGAGTTGGAACATATTGCTACATCTATTGGAGAGAAAGATCTTATCATCATTACAGAGAAGATCTTGAACTCCTTATCTTTTTACTCATTTTATTCTATGAAATTTATTCAGAATTTATTCAAGTTCTTTATTGTTGCGAGAACCGAAATTCACCCCGTCGATTTATGTAAATTAAGGAAAGCCAAAAGAACCCGACTTTCCCAGAGGTCCCAGATTATCTGCGTAAACACACCAAAACAAAGAAGTAAAATATATCAGAATATCGATAGTAAGTTGCACAGAGGCGTTGTATTGATTGATAAGAAAAAAGCTATAGGATTTTCCGAAGAACAAAACGAGTAGAATCTAGCTAACAAAGAGAATCTCATAACAAAGATGGAGAACAATCTAAGTAAAGTTTTGAATATGCATCCGCCTATATTCTAAGTTCTTCTAAGCTAGCAAAGTTATTCTAGGTCTAAATCTTTGGGATCCTTGCACCTTTAGATTTAGCTCCCTTATATATGCCTTTTGGGCCGGTTCCTCTTTCCTTTTTTGCTCTTAGGTCGAGTTTATCGCTTCCAGGAAACATTCATTTTTATTTCGATCTTCATCATTATCTTGGAAATTTGACATTTATCTTCCGATTTCTCGAGACTTATCTTCTTCTGTGAGTAAAGATACGCCGTCATAACATTGCTGGGCTCAATTTCGTATGGAATCGCAAATGGGTCTTTAGCCACGTTCTAGGTCTCTTTGGGCCATATTCGACTTAAATATTTTACAACTTCTTCGAAAGAACATTTAATGATACGACGTCGCCTTAGCAAGGAAGTGTACACATCTCGTATATTTTAGACAACTATGGTGTTGAGTTAACCGTTGCTGTTTATACGATAGCATGAACTTTGTTCGGGAAAATGAGTCTTCGCGGTTTTTATCATAAAATTCCAACGGTAACTCCAATTGAGACAAAACGAAGAGCATTTCAATTGAGATTAGTGAAAGAAGCCAATGCGTGCAGTATCACTCGCCATATGATGACCTGAGTGCCGAATTTGGCGACCCGTGGTTCGTTTGGCGACTCTTACTTGTTTTTATCGTAAAATCTCAACGAAACTCCGATTGAGATGAAAAGAAAAGCATTTCGATCCCGACTCGAAGAGGAACAATAAATAGAGACACAGATCTCCTTATGGCGCCAAGACTTGAATAATTGAGGTCAGGTCGCCATATGGTGACCCGGACTCGGAGAGCCTAGGTGGCGACCCAGACTAGGAGAGCCTAGGTCACCATATGGCAACCTGAACTCGGAAAGCCTAGGTCTCCATATGGCGACCCAGACTTGGAGGGCCTAGGTCACCCTTTGGTGACCCAGACTCAGAGGGTCGAGGTCACCATATGGCGACCCAGACTGTGTGGGTCAAGGTCGCCAAATGGCGACCCGGATCGTATGGGTTCTGGTCGCCATATGGCGACCCGGACTGTATGGTTCGATTTTCACATATGGTGACCCGGATCGTACAGGTTCAGGTCGCCATATGGTGACCCAGGCTATGTGGGTCGAGGTCACCATATGGCGACCCAGATCATACAGATACAGGTTGCCATATGGTGACCCAAACTGTATGGGCTTTGGTTGCCATGTGGCGACCCGAACTGTGGTAAGTGGGTCGCCATATGGCGACCCGTACCTTGCATGTGCGGGTCGCCGTATGCCGTGCTTTGTGAGTGTAGGTCGCCATATGGCAACCCGGGTTTGTATACTCAAGGTTGCCATATGACGACATAGGTTCGAGGTGCTTTTGTTCTTTATCGAAATATTCTTTAGATGACTTATTTCTTGAAATGGTAACCTTAGTTGATGATTTCGAGATAACCGTTTTTGACCCCAACAGTTAGCCCCCCCAGCATGCAAAGTCTCAGAGATGATTTTTGCGGGCGAGTAGTGTCTTTTAATCAGAATCACGACTAAGACTACTTTTTCGAAAACTTTTTCGAGGTTAGTTTTCCGCAGAGATTATCCCTCCTTTTCTTTTCTATAAGTAGTGAACTCTCGTTCCTCATTTTCTTTACACTCTCTCATATCTTTAAGCTACCTCTGACTTCTCTCTAAAAATTCGTAAGAAATTTGTCTTCTTCCCAAGGTGACAAGAAAAATCCAGACGTCCAGATGTTTGATTCTACTCTTTCAGTGAGTCCTTTGAAATCGGCTCCTCCTGGCATTGTGTCGGCCTACTCAGCTGGCTTCTTATCCTTCCAGGATAAGCTTAGCCGGCGTAGTGCCGAGAAGGAGGCTGGCCAGTCTTCTGCTCAACCGCCGATGCCTCCAACTCCGATCGACACTGTGGCTGCGCCATCGTCGAAAACTTTGGTTCAGCATACTGGCTCGTCCACGACGCCTGTTCACGTTGAGGATAAGGAGCAATCTCCAGAATCGATGCTTCCTCCTTTGGACAGGAGGGAAATCTTTCTGGGGCTGCCTGCTCCTAGGGCTGCTCTGATCATCCCACCAAAAAGTCAAAAAAAGAAACCCTCCTATCGGTGAGGCGAATAAGAGGAAACGATGCGCCAAGGGTGGAGAAAGCGATTCTTCACCGCAGGGAGGATCTGGTTCGAGTTCGATGCCATAGTATTGTGCCAAGGTTTGTTTCAAAGGTCTTTCATGTTAGCACGTTGCATCCTTCCCTAACCCTTTATTTGTCTTATGCAGTTTGTATCTTTGATCGATGGGATGATCAATGAATGTGGGTAAGAGGTTGAGCACCTCACGAGGGAGTTAGCTGAATCCCGAGAAGCGTCATCGGCGTTTGAGAAGAAGTTAAAGGTTATTTAAGATGATCATTCCATCCAGGAGTCCCAGTTCGAGACTTGGATCGGCGAGCTTGAGCGAGACCTTGGGAAGACCACGAGCTCCCTGCTCAAGGCGAAGCAGGTCAGGAAGACGAAAGCTTCAGAGGTTTTTCAGCTCCAGCATCATCTCCAGAGCGAAGCAGGATCGACGTTTTGTGGGATCGAGGAGGCCAAGACGGCTCTTTGCGCCAAGTTTGAGGCCAGCTTGGCGAGGATTGCTGGCTCCATCGATTCTTTGGCAGCCACCCAAAGTAGGGATCTCGCTCTCGTAGCCATTGAGGGAGGAATGAGCGAGGTCCAGCTGTTCCCGGGTGATGCGCCTCTATCTCCACGAGCCGAAGAAGTCCGGATTTCAGTGCGCAAAGAAGAGTTGAGGGTTGCTGAGGGTGATTTCAACACGATACTCGGCAGTCTAAGATCCAAGTGCCTCCTCCCGACGTGCTCGTGTGATGAAGGAGGGTTTGATGTCGTGTTCGTCGAAAGCGCAGCCTCAAGCTCGGACGAAGTGATGGTCGAAGGTGAGGTTGCGGGAACTGGCGATGAGTGAGGTTGCAGTCTCTTTTTGGACTTTGTATCATTTTTATGTTTTCTTTTATGTTTGCATCAGACAAGTGTGGCCTTGTTTAATTTTGGGCCTGGCCGCGTGTGGCTTTGAACCCCTGCCGCTTTGTGGCTTTTTGAATTGGACCAACCTTTTTAATGAAAGGATTTGTGATTTAAGAATGTGTCGAGTAGTTGCGTGTAGAGGGAAGATTATGAGTTGTCATCTCATTACCTAACTCTTGTAGATCGTTCTGTTCGTTGCTCATTCAAGATGTGCAGAAAGGTTCCGCGAGCGTTTAGATGTGAACGAAGAGGCATGCTTTCAGGATCTCACATCTTTCGATATCCATGCCTTGAGACGTTAGAGACCAGTGTGCTGGGTTTAGGGAAAGACCTAGGTTTACTCTTGGTTAAGGTTGTGCGATGACTAATTGGCTTTCATTTTGCGTGTTGCGATTTTAACCTGATCCCGTACCGCTTTAAAGTCCGCAATCTATTCTCGACTTATACGACTTGTATGATCGGAATCGGGCATCTCTTCGAGGAAAATTTTTAGGTCTCCCGAAAGTGTTGAAAAAAAATTCTGGATATCTTTTATACCACTATTATCCTTGTATTGGATGTTCGAGAGTGATCCTTGCGATATAACTTAGTCTGTCTAGGACGCTGAGGGTTCGTTGTGATCAGCAATAAACTTAATGGTAGATATTTACCGATTTTTAGCTATCGCGAAAGACACGTGTTTGAGAGGGTGTGTGTGTTTTATAGCCGCAGGCGGACTGCTTTTGGGATAAAGATTTTGTTTGGAAGGTTTTGATGAAAAAGGATTCCTCGTGCGTTGGCGACGTCTCGCCAAGTCGAGGGTTCAATTTTTCATATGTTTCATCTTGCAACGAGATTGTTTGCGGAAGGCCGTGTTTCTTTACTTTTGTTTTTGGGTGAAATAAATTAAGAGATTTGACATTTTAATGATAGAAGATTTTTGCGAGGAAAAATCGTGTTCTTTTAAAAGTTTTTTTAAAAAAATATCGAGTACAAGAGCGGATATTTTGGACTTTTTGGGAGTATACGTATACGTACCCACTCCCCCCCCCCCCTTTTTTTAGAGAGAGGTGGGGACAGCTGAATTCCTCTTGCGACGAATTGCCTACGTACCCCTTGTTAGGGATCAAGCCGTCTCGTAGTTCAGTTTTAAGCGAATGCTTAGTGATAGTATTTTTTTTACGTGCATAGCATTCCAGGTTCTAGGAACCTTGACATCCTGCATGTTTGCGATTTCATAAACTCCTGGTCGCACTACTTTTACGACTTTGTACGGTCCTTCCTAGTTTGCTCCGAGTTTCCCAACGTTTCACTCGGCAGTGTTTTGGAAGACCTTTCGTAGGACTAAGTCTCCCTCTTTGAACCTGAGGCTGCACACGTTTTCAGTTGTAGTATTTTGCGGCCGCCTGCTGATAGTTCTGAATTCGTATGAGGGCATGGTCCCGACGTTCATTGATTAGATCGAGCTCGTCAAGCATCATTAGGTTGTTTGAATCCTCTCGTTCTGGGAGAAATCTTCTGCGTAATCCGGGAAATTCAAATTCTGCACGGAATTCTACTTCGTATACGAGGGCGAATGGGGTTTCCCCCGTCGCCCGTCTCGGGGTTGTGCGGTGCGACCATAAGACTCCTTCGAGTTCTTCAACCCACCTACCCTTTTTCACGTCCAAGCTTTTTTAAGTCCATCAAGAATGGTCTTATTAGTAGTTTCGGCTTGGTCATTGCATTGCGGGTATCTAGGGGTTGATTTGGTCAGTCGTATCTTCCACTTCTCTCAGAAGGCCTCGAATCTGGCCAAAATAAATTGAGATCCATTGTCTGTTAAAATTTCGTATGGGACCCCATGGCTGCAGATGATGTTTCTCCATACGAAGCTTTCGACCTAGGCATCTTTGATGCTTGCGTAGGAGTCTGCTTCGACCCATTTCGAGAAAAAATCTGTCAAGACCAGCAGGAAGCGTTTTTGCTTTGGCCTATGAATAGGTCTGACCATGTCCATCGACCATCGCATGAATGGATACGGTGCCGAAATCGATGAGAGGACCTCTGCCGGTTGATGGATAGTTGGGGCGTGCCTCTGGCGTTTTTTGCATTTTCGCGCAAAGTTCTCGCAATCTTTGATCATTGTTGGCCAGTAGTGTCTGTTGCGTTTGATTTTGAGCGCGAGGGACCTTCCACCAGAGTGATTTCCGCAAGATCCAGAATGGACCTCTTCCATTATCCTTCGTTCTTTCCTTCCTTCTATGAGGTCATGAGCGGCCCAGAGAATCTCCACTTGTAGAGTTCTCCATCCACCAAGACGTATCGTGCGTATTGGGTTTTAACTTTTCGGGCTGCCCATTTATCTGTTGAGATTTTCCCGTCGGTGATGTACGCAAGGATTGTCTCGGTCCAATGTTTTTCAAATCCTTACTCGGATTGCTCGGAGTCTCGTGTTGCTTGGATATCGACTTTGTCTGCATTGCCGTCGGGTGACTCGATCAGGTTTATGACGATCGGAGTCCCAATGCTAGGATGATCTATGAATTCCACTGGAATTACCCTGCTCAGACCTGGGTCCGAGCTGGATGCTAGTGCGGCCAGAGCATCTGCCTGGGAGTTTTCCGCGCGAGGGACTCGTGTCAGAGCGAATTGATCAAAGCTTTGGGTTAAGTCCTGGACAACCTTCAAGTAGGCGTCCATTCTTTCATATCTTACCTCTTATTCTCCGCGGTACTGATTTGCTACCATCTGCGAGTCACAGTATGCTAGGATGTTGCGTATTTTCAGGCCGCGAGCCAGTCGTAACCCCGCGATGATGGCTTCGTACTCGGCTTCGTTGTTGGACGCCTGTGAAATTAATCGAAATGATTGTTCCAGTATTTCCCCTGTCATTGAAGTCAGTCGGATTCCGACCCCAAAGTCCTGTTTGGATGACGATCCATCGACGTCGAGTGTCCAGGTCGAGTCTGGCTCTTGGTTCGTCGTGCACCCGGTGGGAAACTATACCAAGAAGTCAGCGAGAACTTACGATTTTTCGCAAGATTTTGCTTGATACTCGATATCATATTCACTTAGATCGACTTCCCTCTTTCCTAACCTTCTAGATTGACTGGGCTATGCAAGATCGTCCACAGCGGAAATGATGTGAGTACCACGATCGTATGGGATTGGAAATAAGGCCTCAATTTTTGGGCTGACATCTAGACCGCGAGATCTAGTTTTTCCATTAGCGGGCAACGCGTCTGTGAATCCAGCAGGGTTTTACTTACGTAGAAGATGGGCTTTTGTTCGCCTCGCTCTTCTCGGATGAGGATTCGGCTTACGGCCGTTATGGATACTACGATATACAGGAACAAAGGCTCCCCTTCTACGGGTTTTACGAGCACCAGAGGAGTGGCCAGGTAGTGCTTCAGCTGTCTGAAAGCTTTCTCGCACTCCTCGGTCCATTCGAACTTTTTATTCCCTTTCAAGGTGTTATAGAAAGGTAAGCATTTATCCGTTGATCGCGAGATAAAAGGATTGAGTGCTGCGACTCTACTCGTTAACCTCTGCACCTCTCGCTTGGTTCTTGGAGATTCCATCTCAATCAGCACGGTGATCTGTTTTAGATTAGCCTCGATTCCCCGAAAGGTCACGAGGTACCCCAGAAATTCTCCCGATGCCACCGCGAACCTGCACTTTGCGGAGTTCAGTTTCATGTTATGTAGGTTTAACCTCTCGAAGCATTCTTGGAGGTGGTTGACATGGTCTTTCTCCACAAGAGATTTTACGAGCATGTCGTCGATGTATACTTCCATAGTTTTTCCAAGCTGTTCGAAGAACATTCGGTTACTAGTCGCTGATAAGTTTCACCAGCGTTCTTAAGGCTGAACGACATTACTCTGTAACAGTAAGTACCGCGGTCGGTTATGAATGCGGTTTTATCCTGATCATCGGGGTTCATCATGATCTGATTGTACCCGGAGAAAGCATCCATGAATGACAATAGTTTGTTTCCTGCCATTGCTTCGACTAGTCGATCGATATGAGGCAGTGGGAAGCTATCCTTCGGACACACTTTGTTGAGATCTGTAAAACGATGCAGACTAGCCATTTGCCATTTTTCTTTTTGACGATGAATGGGTTAGCGAGACATTCAGGATACCTTACCTCTGTTATGGATCCAACTTTGAGAAGTTTTTCGACCTCGTCGTTAAATGCGGAGGCAAGTTCAGGACCTAACTTTCGTCTTTTCTGTTTGACCGGTTTGAAAGTTGGATCGAAGTTCATGACATGTTATGTTGATGTCAATCCCCGGCATGTCATCCGCATCCCACGAGAACGCGTGTAAGTTCTTTTTAGACAGGTGACAAGCTCGGTTTTTAAGGAATCACAAAGATTAATGTCGATTTCAACGCAGCAGTCTGGGAATGCGTCGTTGAGGCATACTAATACCACGGGTTCGTAGGTTGGTTCGTGTTTTCCCTCGAGTTCTTCGGCTACTCGCGAATGCCAAAAGATTTCTGTTTTGTTTGGTCCTAAGGCATTGTCATCAACTGACGACTTCATTTTCTTTTTGGAGGGAGTCTCTGATGACGAGCCCTTTCGTTTTAGTCCGCCACGAAATAGACTTGCGAGATTTTTATATTCCCCCAGATTGTCTCGATTCCGCGAATCGTTTGGAATTTAAGGCACATGTGGTATGTTGACGGGACAGCCTGCATTGAATTCAGCCATGGAGTTTCTACGATCGCGTTATATGACATGGGTCGATCGATGACCAGGAATTCAACGATTTTTGTTATGCTGACGGCTCTAACTGAGAGGTTGATTGTGCCAAGAGTCATGGTAGCCTTCCCCGAGATTCCTACTACCGGGTTTGGGTCTTCCGCGAGTTTGGATGGACCATTTTCCATTCTCTCAAGGGTTTTTTTGAAGATGATATCGACCGAGCTTCCGGTGTTGACCAATATCCTTGCGAGATCGATATTCTAGACTGTAAGCTCGATTACAAGGAGATCATTGAGAGGTTTGACCGAGTTGGTCGTTTCTCTCTCCTTGAAGGAGATGACGTCGCTGCCTGTTTGGCTAGGCATATCCTTTCTAAGTCGTTCAGTGATTTTTGAGTTAGAGAATCCGACCCCCCCCCCTCCTTCTAGCGCCAAACTGTGGGAACCAAAATTCACACCGTCGATTTCCGTAATTAAGGAAAGCCAAAAGAACCCGACTTTCCCAAAGGTCCCGGATTATCTGCGTAAACACACGAAAACGGAGAAGAAATAGATAATAGAATATCGATAGGAAGTTGCACAAATGCGTTTTATTGATTAATAAGAACAAAACTACATGATTTTCCGAAGAACAAAACAAGTTGAATCTAGCTCCAAAGAGAATCTCAAAACAAAGATGGAGAAGAACCTAAGTAAAGTTTCGAATATGAAGCCGCCTATATTCTAAGTTCTTCTAAGCTAGCAAAGTTATTCTACGTCTAAATCTACGGGATCCTTGCGCCTTTAGCTTTAGCTCCCTTATATATGCCTACTAAGTCGGTTCCTCTTTCCCTTTTTGCCCTTAGGTCGAGTTTATCGCTTCGCGGAAACATTCCTTTTTATCTCGATCTTCATCATTATCTTGGAAACTTGACATTTATCTTCTTAATTCTTGATAATTATCTTCTTTTGCAAGTAAAGATATGCCGTCATAACATTGTTGGACTCAATTTCGTATGGAATCACAACTGGGTCTTTAGCCGCGTTCTCAGTCTCTTTGGACCGTATTTCGACTTAAACGTTTTACGAATTCTTCAAAAGAATACGACGTCGCATTAGCAAGGAAGTTTACAATTCTCGTATAGTTTAGAGAACTATGGTGTTGAGTTAACCGTTGACGTTTATACGATAACCATGAACTTCGTTTGGGAAAATGAGTCTTCGCGGTTTTTATCATAAAATTCCAACGGTAACTCCGATTTAGACAAAACAAAGAGCATTTTGATCGAGATTCGAGAGAGAAACCAATGGGTGTGGTCTCGCTCGCCATATGGCGACCTGGGAGCTGTATTTGGCAACACATGTTTTATTTGGCGACTCCTATTTGTTTTATCATAAAATCTCAACAGAAACTCTGATTGAGATGAAATGAAAGCATTTCGATCGTGACTCGAAGCGGAACACGAATGAGAGACACAACTCGCCATATGGCGACCCAGACTTGGAGTGTTGAGGTCGCTATATGGTGCCCTAGTCTTTGAAAGGTCAGGTCACCATATGGCGACCCGGACTCTAAGAGCCCAGGTCGCCATATGGCGACCCGGATTCGGAGAGCATAGGTCGCCATATGGCGACCTTGAGTCGCAGATCCTAGGTCACCATATGGCGACCCAAACTCGGAGAGCCTAGGTTGCCATATGGCAACCCGGATTCGAAGTTCCTTGGTCGCCATATGGCGACCCAGACTCGGAGGGTCGAGGTCGCCATATGGCAACCCAGACTGTGTGGGTAGAGGTCACCATATGGCGACCCGGATCCTACGGGTTTAGGTTTCCATATGGCGACCCGGACTGTGTGGGTCGAGGTCGCCATATGGTGACCCGGATCGTACGGGTTCAGGTGTCCAAAGGGCGACCCGGACTCTGTGGGTCGATGTCTCCAAATGGTGACTCGAATCGTACGGGTTCTGATCACCATATGGCGACCCGGACTGTGTGGGTCGAGCTCGCCATATGGCGACCCGGATCGTACGGGTTCTGGTATCCATGTGGCGACCCAGACTATGGTGCGTGGGTTGCCATATGGCGACACGTACCTTGCATCTGTGGGTCGCCATATGGCGACCCGTGCTTTGTGTGTGTAGGTCGCCATAGGCGACCTGGTTTGTTAAAGGCGAATTTGCCATATGGCGACCCGGGATTGTAAACTCGAGGTTGCCATATGACGACCTAGGTTCGAGGTGGTTTTGTTCCTTACCGAAATATTCTTTCGATGAGTTATTTCTATAAATGATAAACTTAGTCGATGATATCGAGATAACCGTTTTTGACCCCAACAATTGCTATGTCTGAGTAGTTCACCGTTAGATTTAGGGTTATTCAATGGTAATAATGTATTGCTGATTTTATAGAATTGTTAGGGTAATCCTCTTGGTTCTTTGTTTAAGTTACTCTTAATGCTAAGTTGAACTTGATCACCTCAACCTTAGAAATTAGGATTCTATAGTGCAAGCGAGTGTTTGTTTATAACCTGGAATCTGTATTAAACAATCTAAATAACCGGTAACAAACGAGAGTTGAAGTGGAAGTTTAGAAAACCCATCAAACCGCGAAACCAGTATTGTTTATAATGAGCATTGATCGACACCACCTGGTGGGCATCGATCAATACTCAGTTGAGATGCGCGAGAGCGATCTCCTAAACCCTAAGGTTTGATTTCGAGAATGGTGCTTAATAAAACCCTAGCAATCTATTAATCTGTAGTATATAATATTACTTAAGAATTTTCCCCTAAGTCTAATATCTTAATTTGATCCTCATAACCAATTAATCTTGAAATCACTTTTATTTTTATTATTATTATTTATCTAGGTTTAATTCGAAAACAATAATTTTATTGTACAATCCTAGAGTATTTGTGGATCTGGTCCCTAAGTACTACATTGTACCTCTTATTTGAGAGAGTAAAAGTGGGAAATAGGGTTAATTTGAAAGTGATCCACATCATTTATCAATCGAGAAACTTTCGACATCGACCTATGGATTTTAGCTCAAAGGGAAGATGAATCACTCTGCGACTTTGTCAACCGTTTCGAGCTCGGTATGGCTAGATTCAGCGGGATCAGCGACAGGGTGGCCGTGGACGTGCTTCGAAAGACGCTCTGGTATAAGTCGAAGTTTAGAAAATGTATAACCCTTTAAAAACCGCGTACAAGTCAGGACGCGATGCAGAAGGCCACAGACTACATCATGATCGAAGAAGAGACCAAGGTTCTGTCACAAAAGCACAAACCAATGAAAAATTCTTTGAAAGATTCGGCACTAGATCAGAATTCGAAAAATAAGAAAACTGCCCATCGAGAGGGAGAAGGAACCTAGGGGGCACACAACTAGGCCATCAACTCCAGCTCGGAACAAGGGCAAACCACAGGCAGCATGTGGACCCGAAACCACAATTACAATGAGAACGTCTTCTGCAACTTCCATGAAACTCACGGCGATTCGACCATCAAGTGCAAAGTTCTCAGAGCGAGATTGGCAGCGAAACTAATCGCAGGGGAACTGATATACCCTAAATCGGAAGGATTACTTTAGCTGGGTGTTGGATATGATCCGAGAAGGCAAATGGCACTTCTCGAACTGAAATTGGTTGAAGGGACCGTCAAGAGATGCGGAATGGCTCCTGATATACCCACGATCTAAGGCTGACCACCTAAGAACAGATGTAGTGCGTTGGCTAACCACCAAACAACACACAAAGATGAATTGGCTGACCACCAAATCAACAAGCCGGTTCACACCAATGAACTAGCTAAAGAACTCTCTCTCTCTCAGAGAAAAGAAGAAACAAAATAAACTCAAACTTCGACTTATTTTATTGAATAAACTCAGTTCCTATTTATAGGATTACAAGGAGATGAAAGGATAAAAGATAATAAATATCTTTGTGTAAAAACAATGCATAGAAAAAGAAATTTTTGACAAGAACATGATACATGAGTCAAAGGTGTGGAATCTGATGAAGACTGGTCAAGGATGGCGATTTTGAGGAAGATTGGTCAAGGAAGACCCTTCATTGAATGTGCACATGTCTGAATTCACGAGAGCCGAAGATCTCTTGATTTGTAAATGGCATAACTCCCACATCAGAGCTCTGTTTGATCTGATTCTTCTTCGGGGAGCTCCGTATTTGAGTTGGTCACATACTCCAAGTAATTTCATGCCTAGAAGCCTCGTGGTTTGGAAGATATGAGTCAAAGAATGAACATATATCAGTACTTCTTCCCATGATCAAGCCATGCATGTCTGTTTTGTCCGGTTCGCTACTCAAGGGTGCATCATTCCCAACCTATTCAAAAAGATTTTTCCTCAAATATGGAACATTAAAAGGAAAAGGGTTATAAGCAAAGGAATCATAATCAAAACATTGTTCACCTTGAGTTTGGTCCGGTTTTGGAATGGAGGAAGATCTTTCTTGGTTTTCTTGATGACCACGGTTTTGATCTTCTTATGGCCCTTCCTGCATTGACACAAAGCTTCCAAGACCAGTTTCATATGCACAAATATCAAGAGCATTTAAAGGACCAGAAAATTCATCCTTGTTTAAAACGTTTTCAGAATCCTTTTCAAACTGAGAAATTAATTCACTACTTGGATTCTCTGGTTTTAAAATGGTTAATTGCAAACAAGATTCATCAGGAATTGATTCAGATTGAGAAAAATATACGTTCTTATGTTCACAAGATTTAAAAACTGCCATTGGCTCATGTGTGTAGTCATCAAAAATTCACAATGGAACTGAAAATTCTTTCTTTTCTGGCTCGGTTTCAACGTTGTCATTCTCCAAAGTCACCAACGATTTCTGGTTTTGGCACTTGTTAGCATAATGACCGATCATATGGCATTTGAAGCACCTGGTAGAATGAGCCTTCCTTGTGATTTTCACAGCTTTGCTTTTATCAAAAGAAGACACATTAGTTTTCAAATCAGAATTTGAAAGAGAAGAAAACTTACATTGCTGTTTTGGTGCATAAGAAGTGTTGGTGTTTCTCTTCTTTTTGAGTTGTTGAATAGCAAAAATTGCCTTATGCAGCATCTTTTCCAAGCTGGCAAAAGTCTGAAGCTCGTTCTGATCAAGCATGTCACAGTTGCTTATCTTGGCTTTGGTGAAGGGACGATCACCATTTCTGACCTTCTTCTCATCATCATCTAACATGTTTTGTCTCTTCCTCTGGTTTCTTTGTTTCTGCACAAAATCAAACCCTTTAGAAGTAAACTGTTTCTTATCTCCAAAAATCCATTGCTGTTTTTCAAACACGGTTTTGAAAGGATAATAAACGTTTTGTTGTGGTTTTGAAGCCTGATTTGATTTTTTGAGAAGTCCAAACATCCTGAAAACACTTAACAAAGAGTTAGCAAATAAAAATCCCTCACACTCTCAAAGTGTTTAGCTCACGATTTTTTGGTGATCACTCAGAGTTCCTTTCACTGGTTCAAAGGATGATAGGCAGTCAAAATTCAGCAATCAAAACCCAAAGCAATAATGGTAAGAGATAGATAGAGAGAAAAGAGAACTTTTGTGAAATCCGCTTTAACCACCCCAAGGCTGGATTTCTCTTCATCCAGCAGGATTACTCTTCCACCACCTAGCCAAAAATCAAATCTTTTTTTTTGAATTTCCTTTTTTTTATAGCCTAGGTAAGAAGGTGGCCCAGATTTAAGATAGAAAGAAGAAGAAATATTTAGAAATGGAAGATGAGAAAATGAAAAGATAAAAACAAACCAGCCAAAGTGGCTCTGGTACCACTTGATACACCCTAAATCGGAAGGATCACTTTAGCTGGGTGTTGGATATGATCCGAGAAGGCAAATGGCACTTCTGGAACTGAAATGGATTGAAGGGATCGTCAAGAGATGCGGAATGGCTCCTGATATACCCACGATCTAAGGCTGACCACCTAAGAACGAATGTAGTGCGTTGGCTAACCACCAAACAACACACAAAGATGAATTGGCTGACCACCAAATCAACAAGCCGGTTCACACCAATGAACTAGCTAAAAAACTCTCTCTTTCTCTCTCTCTCTCTCTCTCTCTCTCTCTCTCTCTCTCTCTCTCTCTCTCTCTCTCTCTCTCTCTCTCTCTCTCTCTCTCTCTTAGAGAAAAGAAGAAACAAAAATAAACTCAAACTTCCACTTAGTAAATCCTTCCTTTTCCAAGTTAGCTCCTGGATCAACCATGGTATGATCAGCATGATCTGATGGTAAAACCTCGGTTGATTCGAGCTGGTCGACAACATCGCCATCTTGAGCCGTGTCCATGATCCAAGCAGGTCGGTGCTCGAACCGGGGCGCATCAGGAACTCTCCGGGGTAACGAGCGTCAAGGACCTCATCCGCGATTCTTATCGTTTCCCGAAAACCGAAACAATCTCCCCAAAATGAGAACTCTTTAGGGGATAAACGCGGAAGGATGCAGGATGAGAAAGGCAACAACAGCAATCGTCGAATGATTAACATGATCATCGGAGGATCACAGTTCTGCGGCGACATGGTCTCGTCGATCAAGGCTTATCATCGAAAGTCTGAAGCAAGAGAAAACTGGCCAACCTGATCTCCACCCTTGGACGACCAAAATAACGCCATCACCTTCGAGGAGGAAGAATCCGGCGGAATCGATCAACACCACTGCGACCTGCTTGTCATCGATCTCATAATCAAAGATCTCGAGGTCACCAGAATCCTCATCGATACAGGGAGTACAGATAACATCATCTTCCACGATACACCCAGGAGGATGAACGTCGAGCTGAAAGAGGTCGTACCAACACCAAAGCCATTAACCGGATTCTCTGGCATAACCGAAATGACTCTCGGATCGATCAAACTCCCGGTCATGGCGAAAGAAGTAACAAAAATCATTCATTTTGCAGTCGTCGACTTTCCCGCCATCTACAACATGATCATGGGTACTCCCTCGCTAAATGCCATGAAGGCAGTTCCATCAACTTACCACTTAAGCATCAAGTTCCCAACTCCAAACGGAACTGCCGCAATATGGGGCAGCCAAAAAGAGTCGCGACTCTGTTTCTTAGCCGAACACAAGCTAAGACAGATAACGGCTACTCCGATGATGAAACCCAAGCGACCAAAGACCCCTCAGCCACCGACTGAAAACGTCTATGAAAAATATGATCCAAAATCGTCATCCCAAGCAAGGGCTCAGAACGAAGAAAACAAGAAGGCGTCTTAGCCTGACAAAACAACCCAACCGGACAAGATAATCCCGGATGAAGACATTGATCCTGCCACAGCCCCGTAACTAAGTTGGTCAACGCAACTGCGGCCGAGTAAAAACGCTCGTCGCCAAAAACTAAACTACGAGATGGCTTGATCCTCGAAAGGGGTACGTAAGCAGCTTGTCTAATGACGATTGCAGATATCCCCCTCTCTAAAGGGAGGGGGGAGTGCGTGCGTATACGTATACTCGTATACTCCCACATCTTACAATTTTCGCCTTGTACTCGATATTTTAAAATTTTCTTCCGATAATAAGAAAATGCAAATCTCGCAAATCTCTTTTATCACATGAACATATAAAGTCATTCTGAATCATCCAAGTACGAACCAAACTTCTTCCGTGTGAACACTTCTTCATAAACACCTTTCGGTGGAAAACCATCGACCAAATTTTGAGGCCCCATCCTCGAAGAGGTCAAACATCAATTCACGCACGAAATCATCCCCTTGCACACTATGTTCTTCCGGAACACAATGAGAGACGTCGCGTAAAATATCTGAAAATATATTCTCAAAACTCGAAAACAGTCCGTCCACGACTATAATCATAAATGAGCACTTGATCTAACACCTCACTCGTCAATTGGCCCCGACGAGTACATTAGCCGTCTTAAACAAATGCACCTAATCTTTCTCACGAATGTTCTCATACATCCGACTACGATATTGCGCACAAAAAATCCAAAATTTTGGTCAGCAATTCCATGAGACATAAAAATTGTCCTTGCATAGATGGTCGATTCCGACCATAGAAATTGTATAAGCCGAGAACATATTGCGGACTTTAAAGCAGTACAGAACCAGGTTTAACTCGCAGCATGCAAAACATAGTTCTTGCCCTAAACCCAGCACACTGGTCTCTATCGTTTCAAGGAATGAATATCGAAAGATACGAGATACTGAAAGCATGCCTCTTCGTTCACATCTGAACTCTGCGGAACCTTTTTGCACATCTCGAACGAACAACGAAGAGAACGATCTACAAAGAAGAGTTAGGTTATGAGATGACAACTCATAATCTTCCCTCTACACGCAACTACTCGACACACTCTTAAAATCTTAAATCCTTTCAATAAAAAAGATAGTTCAAAGCAATCTAAGGAAGGGATTCAAAGTCCAATACGGCCAGTCCCGATAATAAAAACGGCCACATAAGGTCTAAGCATAAACATAAAAACGGCCACACACGGCCCAACACAGCTAAGCATAAAACAGCCACGCATGGCCACAAATAGATCATAAACCACAGAACATAATCTAGATCCTTCAATGGTCTAATACGAAGTCTCCCGACATCGAATGACCAAACGTGCCCGCGGGTTGATTCACCTCGACCCTCTCGTCGGCAAAATTGGTTGCGGTCTCCTCTGTACAGGGAGAAACTGGGATAGGATCCCAGCATCCCAGTACCTTCTCCTCGAGAGGAGGGATCAGAGTCTCGACACTTTCACACTCATCCATGTAGCCGGTCATCTTGTCCATCTCGGTCTGGAAAACGTATTCACTGGCCATTGTCCACGACAAGGCACGAACGTCTCCAAGTCACTCTCGGAAATCGCCCATAAGCTCTTGGGCTCCCCTAAGCTTCCCAAACTCGGTCCTGAACTGAGCATCACAACCCTCAATCACCGCAGCAAACTCGCGCTTTCCTTGCCTCTCTGCACGACGAAGAGCCTTAGCATGCCTTCTCTCGAGCCCCTGGTCCTGGAGCTTACGGGCAGAAGCCTGTTCTCGAAGAAGAGCAGCCTCGTTCTCCCGGCCTTGAAACAGCAAACCCGCGCTTCCCGGTAGCTCGGCTCGAGGGCTGAGTTGAATGCAAGCAGTCCTGTATAGGTTGGAAGCTAAGGAAACTTGCTCCAAAAAATAATATATATAGTAGAACAAGCAAAGTTCAAGTCACTAACCGTGTTGACCATCTAGAACCTCCGCAAAGGCTTTCAACCTCGCGTGACCATCCACGTTAGGAGGAAGGTCGGAATCAGATGGAGGTTCCTTAAAAGGTCGTCAAAGTTACACTCCGACAGGGAAAAATCGCTAGGGCCACTCCCATCACCCGAGGCGAAGTTGGAAGGCCATCCAGGCAATGGGAACTCATCCGAAAGGAATTCAATGTCGCTTAGCTCAACCCATTTTCCCTGGGAGGGCCCTGCATTCCCTCAAGACACTGGAACATCCCTCGACACAAACTTGTCCATATCCAATTCAGATCATTCTTCCGCAACCACTCCGGGGTGGGCTCGCGGTCGGTGATACTGCAGCACCTTGAGAACTCGCTTTGGAGTGAAAGAAGTCCAAATGAATGAACCGGTCTGGAGAAGATCCCTCACAGAAACCATATCATCCAGGACGGCGGTAAGGGGTTGATCTCTGCAAAAACAAAGGACAAAAGAGTTAGATATCTTCGAAAAAAAACATGCGTATGTCTAATCAGTACCATAACGACCCCATTCATTGCGGAAATCAGGAATGCAACTCTCTTCGACCAACGCACTATTAATACGGACGAAAAAGAATCACTTCTCCCACGCATGACCATTTGAGATTGTCTCCTTTATGATTGAAATATATGTGTAAGGCGTAAAGTGATACATCCCACCCGTTAGAGCCAGTGGCTTCACAAGGGCCTCGAAATGGTCAACGCTAAGGGATACCCCATGCCCGTAACCCAATACCAGGATTTCGAGGAGGTGCTGAATACCCGTAAGATTTATCTACCCGATCAACAACTTGAAACGGTCCGAACAACGATCTCCGGGATTGGAAACCATAGACGGCAATGCATAATGTGCGCCTCATAATAAGTAAAATAACCCACCGGGGTCATCGCCCTTTCACCCTGTCATGAAATTTGGAACTCCGCGTTTTCCGTAACACGGCCAAACTCCCGAACAGTGTCGAGGAATGGATACAAACTCTTACTCGGAAAACTTTGGTCCCATCTGCGAGGAGGCCTGCTAGGAAACTGCACTTCAGGTGGGGGAGTCAAACATTCGCACAAAGCGGCCCAATAGGCTTCGGCCTCGGCGGGTAAAATGAGTGAAGAATAAACTAGGGTTTTGGAACGACCTCCTCCTCGTCATGGATCTCATCATGATTAGTATGACGAGGCTTGACTTTTTTGGAACCCCTCCTGTTGGAAGACATTGCTCTAAGAGTAAAATAGAAAGAAAAAAACAAAGGGGGAAGAAAGATAGAGAATATTTCTACCTTGGATAGTTTTCTTTGGGAAAAGTGAGCAAGTGAGAAAATATTTCAACACTTACTCCATCTTCTTATAGGCAAGAATTTTTACTATTCATCCTCGGAATTTCGGCCGGTGATTTCGTCTAACTTGCACAAGCAGCTTAACCGCTCCCTAGAGCCTCTCGCTAAAACCCCACGGCCTAACAAGCTGGGGGCTAACTATTGGGTTCAAAATCGAACACGACGAAATCAAAGGCTCAAGTCCCCGAAAAATGTTTCTTTCGAGGTTTTGGCTCACGAAAGTTTTCAAAGAACGATCAAGGAGCAAGTCATCATACAGCGATTCCCACACGTAACATACGGGACGCCACCTGATGATCCCCGAACACAATATACGGGTGTCATATGCCGACCTGCACACGTACAATACGGGTCGCCATATGGCGACCTGGACTCGATAGACACAGTTTGCCATATGGCGATCTGCACCCGGGAAGTACGGGTCGCCATATGGCAACCTGCACCAAAGAATTACGGGTCACCAAATACGGCTCCAAGGTCACCGTATGGCGAGTGAGACCACAACCCTAGGCTTCTCTCTCGAATCTCGATCGAAATTTTGTTCGTTTCGTCTCAATTGGAGTTACCGTTGGAACTTTACGATAAAAACCGTGAAGCCTCATTTTTCCGAATGAAGTTCATGGTTACTGTATAAACGGCAACGGTTAACTAAACACCACAGTTTTCTAAACTATACAAGGAGTGTGAACTTCCTAGCTAAAGTGACGTCGTATCATTAAACGTTCTTTCGAAGAAATTGTAAAAACATTTAAGTCAAAATACAGCCCAAGGAGGCCTAGAGCGCGGCTAAAGACCCACTTGCAATTTCATAAGAAATTGAGCCTAGCAATGCTATGACGGCGTATCTTTACTCGCAAAAGAATAAATCTCACGAAATCGGAAGATAAATGTCAAGTTTTTCACGATAATGAGGAAGATCGAGATAAAAAAGGGAATATTCTGGAAGTGATAAACTCAAACAGGGGCAGAAAAAGAAACACGAAACCGCCTTGAAGAGGAGTATATAACAGAAGACAAGACTAGTGACTCGTGGACGACTTTTTTAGCATTCACTGCAAACTTAGAGCAATAGGCATTTACTTTCGTTTTGTTATCGAGCTGCGTTTCGATTAGGTTTTCGTAGTCAGGTTGCTAGAACTAAGTATCTCACCAACAACTTTTGTAGCCAATGCTCATTACTTTCTTGTACAAAATCTCTTACGCAAATACGAAATAAGAACCTCTTTTCTCTCTTTCTTTTTCAAAATTTTCTTATCATATTTTTATTGTCAGTTTTTTATTTCAAGTTTGTTTGGTTGCATGACGTTTGGTTTAGAGCAGATTATCCGGGATCTCCTAGGAAAGTTAGGGTTTCTTGACTTCCTAATTTTACGGAAATCGACGGTGAGTATTTCGCTTCCCACACTGAGGCCGGGAGTTTTTCTAGCATGGACAAGACTATAATCAGCGGTTATGAGTGTTTTAATATAAAAAATACATTTTTATTTATATTATAAATAGTCAGGAACTCAAAAATGTAAAAATAAAGTCAAAATGGTACCCATAAAAGCAAAGACTAAACAACAAATGAAAACACCAGTTGTTGGGGCAGGATTTATCTTATAAATCTGGCCCAGAAAAGACCCATTCATAACAGATTTAACTGACAATAAAGACACAATCTATTGGTGAAGTCCAGCTATTCCAGTCCAAAGGGCTACCTCGCAGTATGAAGTAGCGAGCACCGAGTCTACGGATAAACAACTAAAGCATGGTCACTCCACACTCAATTGGTTACACAACATACTGATATCTCCGGAGCAAGGTGATATGCTCAAATTAACCTCATGTAAATCTCTAAAATAAGAGTTTCATTGTAGTACTTAAGGATCAAATCCAGAGACGCGGGGGATCACCCAATAGACTTATAGTTTCAAACTAAGCTAAGCCAGAAATAGGAAAACAATAGTCAGATAGATAAAGCGTTAGATTCAAGGATATATCAAATAGGTATACAAAACAAGGTATTGTCTGATGGGAGGATCACCTGACCGACTTGCTCCAATGACTGTCTCGCTCTGACGATGTGAGGTGTATAAGGGGCATTCATGTCTCTTCAGGCAATCCTCGAGGACTCTCGTAGGTGCCTCGTTTTATTTTTTTAATCCATAAGTGTGGTGAGCATCCTTCAAATCTCTTTTAGCTCGTTTATTGTTTGCGGGTGCGGAGAAGTCGGTCGTTAACTAGTCCTAGCTCCGGCGATAGGG
>CAJHQQ010001353.1:0-101119 GCA_905132885.1 Moricandia moricandioides
TGTAGTGGATGTTTGGAAAATGTGTGGATGCTGCTGGTATAAAAAGGAATGTTGGTTTGATAATGGATGTGCAGACAAGATGGAATTCGACATTCTATATGCTTGAAAGAGCCCTTTCATACCGTGAAGCATTTGTTAAGTTGGAGATATTTGATAGGAGGAACTACAAGTTTTTGCCTACAGCTGAAGAATAAAGCACATCAGCGAATATATGTGTTTTTTTTGGAGCCTTTTGCTAAGATTACTAGTTTGATGTCAGGTTTGAAATACCCAACATCGAACTTGTATTTCTACCAGGTATGGAAGATCCATAATTGGCTCCAGGTAAATAAGGAAAGTGATGAAGAGATTGTCCGAAACATGGTGATACCGATGAAAGAGAAGTTCGATAAGTATTGGGAAGAAGTTAGTGATCTTTTTGCAATGACAACTGTCTTTGATCCACGCCTGAAGCTTCCAGTTGCAGAATATTGTTTACGTAGGCTTGACATGAGTACACGTGATGCAAAAATGAAGAACTTGTGTCTGAAGCTTGAAGCTTTGTTTGAATCATAAGACAAAAAATCAAAGTCAACCTCACCTTCTACAGAGCCTCGTGAGATAGATCAACACAATGTTTGTGGAGGACCGAAAGGAACGTTCGAGAACTATGATGTCAGTATCATGTTCTGTTTTTTTTTTAAAATTAATTCTCAACATTCGTTTTTTTACATTTTTTATAAAAAAAAAACACTACATGATTTTTTTGCATTTCGCAAAATTAGTGTTGCTGCGAGTGGCAAGACAACTCTCCAAACTTATCTTGATGAACCTCCGCTAGATATGGATAGCTTTGAATTCTTGGATATTCTCCAGTGGTGGAAAGATAATACTCATAGGTATGACGATTTGCCAGCAATGGCTTGTGATCTGCTTAGCATTCCAATCACAATAGTGGTTTCAGAATCCTCCTTTAGCATCGGTTCACGAGTTCTAAACAAGTACATGAGCCTTCTACTTCCAAAAAATGTGCAAGCTCTGATATGTAGTAGGAATTGGCTAAAAGGATTTGAAGCTTATGAGCAAGGTAAATTATTCACATTATCATAGGTTTTAGGGTAACATGTTCTTTAAACCTAATTAACTTCAGTTTTTTTATATTTTCAGAAGATGAAATGGATGGTGAAGAAGAGAGAGTACCATCGTTCGAATCCATTTTCAATGATGAAGTTGAAGAAGAAGAAAAAACTTGATTTTTATTTTGGTTTGGTGTTTTGATTTTATTTACATTATGGATTTCGTGTGCGCTCTTTTTTCCTTTTTGGATTTTATCCCAATGGGTTTTCCTGATAAGGTTTTTAATGAGGCCACATTGTTGGATTTGCTTATTGTTCATTTACATTAGCATTTGATACTCAATTTGCCATTGTTACTTCAAAACACTCCAAACTCTTTTAACATATACCTAAAATTGCTTCATAAACTTAACACTCATTTAGTTAAGATGTTGCTATGAACTAAGAACTATATAATATTGTTGTGTCTTAAGAGCGACTGTTGCTAAGAAGTAAGAACTATATAATGTTGTTATTGTGTCATGGGTTGAGCATCTTGTGATTAACTGATTCGTAGAAGGACTTTTGTTGTGTTCTTATCTCTATTGGCCTCTTTTTTTTGCAGGTAATATGCGCAGGGTTCATAGAGATCGGAGTCCCGCGGACCGACCCGCCAAGAACATGTGCAAGTCGCGGGTCGGGATTGAGCTGCACTTCTCGAGACCGCGTCCCGCGCGGGCCTGTACCGCCAAGACCCGCATCAATCTAGTACCGCGACGGGACGGGCTTAGGCGGGTCAGTACAACCCAATTGCCAGTACTATTCCCAAATATCACACAGTTTTTCAGTCAAACAAAAAAAGGATCACATGCTTTTTCTTCTTCTTTTTTTCTCTATTTTTCTCTCTTAACGTTTTTATCTGAACACATCCATATGTATATTATATCCAAGCAAGCGATATGAGACCATTGTGAATCTAAGGGTTGATTAGTAGACACTGTTGTAACTTGGAGTTTTTTTTTTGCTTTAAACTTTAAACGGTAGATTTTGTTGCGTTAGTTTTAGATTTATTTGAGAGTTTTAAAAGTACTAACATAAAAATGTAAAAAACTGATTTCTGGAACCAATATATTTTTTCAAAAAAAAAAATGGGTTGTAGCTTTAGATATTTTTTAATAAAGCCTGATTGCTTTGATTTTATTGTTGTAGAGAGAATTGAGGTTTTGTAGAGCACATACATCAATCACTAATAATCTTCTAGATTTTAAAAAAGTAAACATTAGAATTAAAACCTACCAGATCGAATAAAGTCTAAACATGATACTCCCTCTATTTCAAATTGATGTATATTTTAGAATTTTCACACTAATTAAAAAAATAAATAATATTTAAGTTTTCAATGCATAATTTTTCTGTAGTTAACTATTTTCCATAATTTTTAACAAATGCGATTTTAATAAGCACTTTGAAATTTGTAATTTACCATGAACTAACACATTGAAAATGTAAAAAATGTATTTTTTTAAAATAATTTTTTTTTCTAAAACAAACATCTTTTTGTAACAGAGGGAGTAAATAGTAGAGATTTTTTTTTGATCAAAAAAAGATTAATAGTAGAGATATTTACAGTTTTGTGTCAAACAATAATAATTACCTTTTAATTTTTTTTTCTGACAAAAAAACTCTTAACGCATTTCTACAGAAATTGATCCACACAAAAGTTACAGACAAATGATCGCAGCCACCTGTCACGAACAAATTCTTGACTTCAATCAGGAAGTGCGACTTCACTCCTTTCTACCTCGTGTAGTAGCTAAGTCAGCCTCTTAACCAAAACGATCAGTATTTAGAGAGAAAGAGAGTGTGACGTTTTTCGAGAGAGGTCAGAGATTTTTGAAATGATTTCTTGTTAATAAGAATTTGATGATCTAAAAATGAGGATTGCATTACCTATTTATACAAAATAATCTCCTTAACAGACAGCGGAACTTAATTTGATCTAATGGGTAAGATCTTTTCCTTCCTGTGAATTAACTTCACTATGAAGTAGCTTCACTCTTAAGTATTCTCCCATGATGTAACTTAGCACTTAGGACACTCTACATACTTCTATAATGTCAGGTATCTCGCCGGAGATCGAGTTTGACGATAAGTTTAGAGCTTTAAGGTTGCGGAGGTTTTGATGGTGGGGATGATGAGAGATTCGAGGGCTTTGAGCTGTTTTGTGACAAGGTGACCTTTGTGTGACTTATTTCAATGCTAAGTATGAAAAAGGTTCAAAGCTTATCAGTGGAGGTGATCACGGGAAGAAGTCATTGCTTGGAACAAAGGAGGTTGCTTTCTTTATTTCATTTTTTTTTTGTCTTCTCTTAAAGTTAATGTTACAAACCTTGAATTCTTGAATATTGAATTGGTTCCAAAATGTGCAGTTTGTGCTTGTAACTGGTGAATATCTCACATCAGTGAGAGTCTATTGAGATGATTTATGGAGTAGATGCACCGGTGGTCATATATCTTAAATTTAGACAAACAAAAGATTGTCCGACCCATATGGTCTACAGTCGGGAACTCCAATCATGCTGGAGAAGAAAGACCACAAAATCATTGGGTTCATTGGATAAGCTAGTGACTATCTTTACAAGCTTGGAGCCAGATTGGCACCCATAGCCAACTGATGCAGCACCAAATATGCTTGGAGTTTGAATAAAACTACCTTGTAAGTTTGTCAAGTTGTACTGTGTCTATTGTTGTATTTGGTATGTCTCAAGCTTTATCTATGCTATTTAAGTAAATGATGTTTTCTTCTATTGTGATTTAATAAGTCCCTTTTTATACATGGTTGACAAGAGGAGGAGTAGAACTGGGCTTGTAGAGAGTTGTTAAAACTCTTGAATAGGACTTCCAATTTATGGGGCTCCATTTTTTTTTTCTTTCTTTCTTCTATATACACATATATGTTTTATATTTAATTAGGAGTGTTTTACACTATAGGGCAATTTCTAAGTTTTTATTACACTCAAGGTTAGTTATCACTAGTAAGATAGTTTTTTTGTAACCAGAAACCAAACCATTGTCAACTAGAATCTGTTTATCTAACTGAAATAGTCCTACAATTTTCTAAAATTTATTACTTTTCATATTTTTCTTAAGAGTAGACAAACAAAATTTTGAAATTAAAAAGCTTCAAAAGCTTATTCTTCTTCACATCCCACTCTTCAACCTCTCAAAGTCATCTATGCCGCATCTCCTCTTCGCCGTGTTTCCATGTCCTCCTCCGTGACCGCCGGTGAACCTCAGTCGAGCTTGATCGCGAAACCGTTACAGTCCGTCTTCTCCTTCGCCGTCAAATAAACACAAACGGATTCTTCCTCCATGTCATGCTCTTCAATGCATATCATTTGTGCTGTGATAGGAGCTCGTGGTGGTTGTGATGCTCGAAAACCACTGCGGTAGCCGTGTTTCAGTTGCAAAATGAAGCTCAAACAACAATGGTCAAAACTCACAAAAAGCTCATTATTTTTGAAATCTAAAGTTGAAAATCAATTTATTAATGATAAAGCTACGATCTTGAAGTGTACTTACAATTAAAATGTAAAGGAATGAAATATTATGAAAAAAAATCAATGGCGGCCGCAAAAATTGTTGCAAAAAGTCCTAAAAATCTAGGGAAGACGAAGACATATTTATTAAAATGCTACTTAAAAATTGACATAAACAAAAAAAAAAAGAGGGAAGGGAAGGTTGAACCAGGATTTTTTGGAGATAAGGAACGATAATAACAACCAGGCTACACTTACTACAAATCCCCGTTTGATCTATGTATACATGTAAATGTAACACATACTATTTACAATTTAAATATCACATTGCATTGCAAATCAGAAGCACATTTCTTTACGGATAACAAATTTTAAATAAAGTCAGGCATATAGAAGACCCTAGATTTTTTATCAAACAATTTCAAATTGTCTATTCCCCTAATTGGGACATTCTTACCATTAACTATCACACATGACCATAAGCTGGTTCAATATCTTTAATGAGTCTAGTATTACTAATCATGTGATGGGAAGCACCATAATCAATTATCAAAGGCTTAGACATATTGTAAGCATTATATGAATGACAACTTTTAGCTTGTCCATATGCAATTTTAGGCTGACCTAGATTACTAGTTGGTTCATAAGTAGTCATAGAGTGATCAATATTACTAGAATTGATCAAGGATGCACCAAAAGAATACTCAAGGGTGTTACCAAATTTGTTACTGTTATCCTTGAATATCTTGATTAGAGCATCAATGTCTGATCTCCAAACAGATCGTTTTCATTGAACCTCTGGCTCGGCTGGTTACTCGGTTGAGTGGCTTGAGTTTTCATGGCCATCATATCTCGCCCATCTCCTTCATTGATCTTTTTTTATTCACCCGCAGAACTTGTCCCAGCAACACTTGTCCATTTTGCTCAATAGTCCCATAGGAGAAGTGAGCTCTTGTATCCTTATCCTTCATGAACTTACCTGACTTTAAGTGTGGATGTAATATCCAATACTGACTCTTCTTGTGTCCATGCCTCTTAAAATGATCACATGTCCCATTGAACTTCCTCTCTTCAAATCGGTTATGTATGGCTCTATTTGCTTGAGGGGCTTCGGTTTGATTGGCTAGAGATAGTTCTTTTTTGCCTCCAAAGAGTTCAAGTGACCCTTGCTCCTTTTGGATTTGAGAACATACATCCTTAAATTAGGTAGTTTCCCGGCTCTCAAAATTTTCTTGATCAGGTCATTGTAAGTAGGATTCAAGGTAAGCAAGAGGCCAAAAACTTGTCTTGCTCTCTTCTCTCATTTACCTCATTTGGGTCGGTGGTGTTTGGTCTCAACATCTCCAGCTCCGACCATAAATCTCTGAACTTTCCCAAGTGTCTTGTAAACTTCATGTCCTCTTGAACCAAATTGTTAATCGCCCGTTTTACCTCAAACACCCTACTCAAGCTTGGGATGCTCCCATACACTTTCTTGAGTGTATCCAAAAAGGTCCTTTGCTTTTTCACAGTAACTATATGAGGGATCCAACGAGCTTTAGAGAATGGACATAACCAACATGTCTTCTTGTACCCACTTGTTCTCCTCTCTTTTGGCATCCTCCTCCTCATCTTCATCCGAAGTAATGAGGTTTGGAGCTTCACCTAACGTGATATGTCCCCAAAAACCCTTACTCCCCACAACAATCTTCACCAACCGAAATCATAAGAGGTAGTTTCCTCCCTTTAGTGTAACCGGAACCACAACTTTGTTGTTTTCCATCTTGGAAAGTTGATATAGCCTATTTATTACCAGTTTTAGGCCATTTCATAGGCTCTGTTTGGGGTATATTATGTGTGTCTAGGCTATGTTTTGAGGTATTTACAGGTCCAAGTACGTTTTGGAGAGATATAGAGATACTTGGAGTTTTTAGAGCATTTAGAAGAGAATAATCCGTAGCTGATCAATGAGAGAGTCAAGGTACAAGATAGTCGTCGATCGACGACACAACCTTGTCATCGACCAAAGGTGCAAGACCAAGATCGATCGATGCTGAACACTTGACATCGATCAATGAACAATTCGCGGAAAGCCGATCCCAAACCCAAGTCAGAGGCAAGACACAAGATTACAAAATTACCCCTGGACGAGTTTTGACCTAGAATTTAGGGTTTTATATTTATACTTTATGTATTATACCAAAAAGGGTGTGAAGCGAGGGGTGCGTGTGTGCAGGGGTGCACAAGCATTCTATTATAGTTTTAGAGGTTTTAGGGAGAAGATTCATAACTCCGTAGGGAGATTTGTATTGGAACCTCAGTATTTTATCTATGCATTATATTCAAATATTATTCTTATTCTAATTATGTTTGAGTAGTTATCAACTAAATTTAGGGTTGAATGATAACAATCATGGACTAGCCCAAAAGTAGAATTTCTAGGTTAAAGTTAATATTCATCAATTGGGTTGTGCTTAATGCTTGCATTCTAGAGTAGCTAACTAGGATCTCGAAAGTAGGACATGGAAGACTACGACTGTAGGTTTTGTGCCAGAATATACTCCATTGAACTAAGTTGTTAGGCTCATGCAAGAGTTGGTCTAATTAGCTTGGTGAACATATCAAATCTCATTCACACTTCCTTCTGATTTCACCGTCGATCGACATCAGGCCTTAGCCTCGATCGATGGGTTTTCCTTTTGCTCGCATACGAGAGTTGGAGTTAAAATGTTCAGAATAGTTAATATTTGAGTTCTAGAATAATTATATTCATGTGCTTCCTATTACCTATAATCCATTAAGCTTGAAACCCTAGATTTAGCACATTAAGATTTACATCTAATTAGTTAAGTATCATCTTTCCATATTCACGTTATTAGCATATTTCCATATTTACGTTATTAGCATATTTCCATATTGCATCTATACATTCTAATAAGGAATATTTCCTTAAATTGATTGAATACTACTGATATATATATCTACCTAGCTTAGTCCTTAGAAATAAGAAATCTATTGTGTGTCATTGCTCTCTGTGGGTTTGATCTCTAAGCACTACACTTGATCTCTCTTGGCAAGAGTATTGTTTTGTGTGTTAGGATTAAAGGTTAATTTGACAATTAATTTTTTATGATATTTATACCCTGCTAGAACAATAAAAAAATTATGTCAAATTTGGCGCCGTTGTCGGGGAGCATTGATCGCCATTAGATTTATTTTCTAGGGTTTAGTCTAGGTTTGTTTTATTTTAAAGTTACTAATTTTTCTTTTATTTTCTCAGGTACATGCTACAGAGTACCAGGAGCAATAAAGGACAAAAACTACTAGTCTCAGACGCACATAAGCTCGAACGTACAATCCGCAGAGAAAAACGACAAGCATCTGTCGACGGTATCTACTCAATGTCGATCGACACCTCTTTACAGATAGCATCGACCGACGTCGACCACATAGCATCGATCGAAGAAAACCTACCCGCATTGATCGACGACAGCAGACGAGTTCAGATGGTTGCACCTATAATAGTGATTCAAAATGAGAATGGAGACTTGCGTGATCTCAACGGTCACATGCGTAATGCAGCAGGTCAAAAGATAGATGAACAAGGGGCTGTAATCCCTGATACAGAAGCAGAAGCAAAAGCAGACGCTGCAATAGCTCGACCTGAAGCTAATGCCCAAGCTGCTTAGAGAACACTGGCTGACTACAACCGTCCAGACCAGTTCTACGCCAACAGATCTGCCATTCGTCCTCAAGCTTTTCAGAGAAACGATTTTGAAATCAAGCCCGTTGTCTTTGGACTTGTAGCGCAGACGCCTTACCATGAATTGCGACATGAGCATCCTATAGATCATCTGGAGCGATTTGAGGATCTAGTGACTGCTATTAAAGCCAATGGAGTCCCTGAGGACTATCTCTTTTGTAAGCTCTTCAAGTACTCACTTGCTGGAGAAGCTTCATATTGGCTTAAGCATCTACCACCAGGATCTCTGACATCATGGACTGACAACAAGAACGCTTTCTTGCATAACTTCTTTGATGACGCAAGAGCAGAAGATCTGAGGAGCCAGAACGCTTTCTCGTAGGCGTGATATCTGATTTCGTCCAGCTCATTTAGTTGAATTAATCTCTTTCTGCCGCGGTCTTAGCATCAAAGTTTTTTTTATGGCCCATTCGGCTTTATGCGCTAGTTCTACATGGAGATGGCAAGCTTTTCCATGAAATGGGGTAGTTCTTAATGGTGTTTTAAACGCTGTTCGGTATACCCAAAGTGCATCATCTAACTTCAAAGACCAATCTTTACGGGTGATCCTACCGTCTTTTATAGGATTTCTTTGATCTGACGGTTGGATACTTCTACTTGTCCGCTGGTCTGAGGATGATAGGGGATAGCTACTCCATGGTGAACTCCATATTTCTTGAGTAGTTTTTTGAACACTTTATTAATGAAGTGGTACCTCCATCATTTTTTGGGGTTGCTATCTCTTGCACCCATTTAGTTACATAGTCTACAGGCAGACAATATTTATTTATTTTCGTACGAAGAAGGGAAAGGGCCCATGAAATGATGCCCCAAAAATCAAGCACTTCAACTTCGAGTATGAAGTTTTGTTCCATTTCGTTTTTCTTGCTCATTTTTCCTCTTCTTTGGTAGGGTTCGCATTTTGCTACGTAAGTTTGAGCATCGCGAAACATAGTGGGCCACCAAAAGCCTTCTTGTAGGATTTTTGACATTGTCTTAAAAAATATCAAAATGTCCGGTATAATCGGATTTGTGACAATGATATAAGATTTCTGGAGTTTTGCTTTCGGCAACACATCGTTTTATATGCCGTCAGAACAATGTTTATTGAGATAAGGTTCATCCCAGTGCTATCTCCGGATTTCTCTCCAAAATTCTTCTTATGATATCCTTTGAACAGTTCGGGTTCTACTTCGGCCACAAGGTATTTTACTATATCTGCGTACCAAGGTCTATTAGTGGTGTTCAGTGCACCCCCCACCCCCACCCCCAACTTAAACTTATACCTCTGGGAGAATCATTATTTGGGATTGAAGGGTTACAACTGACGTTGATATTTATCGGAATGATTATATCATCGTCCTTCTTGAGTGTATTGTTGATCGACGGTGGATGGAAAACATCGTTTGGCGCTTTATGATTGCAGTCGTTCATTGGTTTAGTATGGTGTCGATCGATTCCACTTCGTGTGCCGAACTAACTCTACCAACGAAAGTCGAATCTGCTAAGTAGACATTTTCTGTGGGTAAGAAACCATTTATAGGAATGTCGTCATCTATTCTTATTGGGTCGACGATCTATTTCCCCACGAGAACTATTATAGAGCATCAGATCCCCACCAAACTATGACCTAGTGTCAAATCTTCACAATTTGAAAGTTATAAACTTATTTCTCCACGAATTAACAATTTTGAATGTATTTCTCCCTGAACCGATACTTCGAAACTTAATTACCCATAGAACATGGTTTTACTTGGTTTATTATTAATCAAATAGTTTAAACCGGCTAAAACAAACCAAAATTCATTTAAAACAATTTTTATTAAAGAATCTTATTTATCTTCTTCTTGAAATTTTAAAATATTGATTTTTTTAATTCAAAAAAGATTTTCTAATTTATTTTTAATATTTTTGCGTTTTAAAAAAAATTAAAAAAAAATTAGATCAAGATTTTATGTTTAAAAAATTTGATAAAATTAGAATGAACAAACAAGCTTATTATTTTTTGTATTTTTTGAAATTTGAAAGCAAAAATTAAAATTTGATAAAAGTATATGTCAAAATCTATATTTTGTTGAATTTTTACGTAAATCAAATTTTCAACAAAATTAGATTTTTTGACATATAGTTTTATCAAAATTTGATTTTTTTCTTTCATTTTGTTTTTTTTTTAAATTAACAATCTTATTTGTTCATTGTGATTTTATTAACCTTTATAAAAATGAAATCTTGATGTAATTTTTTTCTTTTAAATTTCAGAAAACACAAAAATATAAATCTAATACAATATTCTTTCATAAAAATTGTTTATAATGAATTGTGGTTTGGTTTAGTCGGTTTAAGCTATTTGGTTGATAATAAACCAATTAAAACCATGGTCTATGGGTAATTAAGTTTCCAAGTATCGGTTCGGGGAGAAATACATTCGAAATTTTTAATTCGTGGAGAAATAAGTTTGTAACTTTCAAATCATGGAGATTTGACACTAGGTCATAGTTTGGTGGGGATATGATGTTATATGATACTTCTCGTGGAGAAATAGCTCGTCGACCATTCTTATTCGTGACAAGTGATCTGTGATTCCATTTTCTGCCCCTTTCTTATCTTTGACCTCTATGTCGAATTATTGGAGAAGTAGAATCCAACGTAAAAGTCCCTGCTTAGCGTTCTTTTTGTTCATTAAGTATTTCAATGTCGCGTGGTAGGTGTGAACTACTACTTTTGAACCTACTAGATAGGAACAAAATTTCTCGAACGCGAATACCACAACCAACAACTCTTTTTCCGTTGTCGCATAATTACAATGCGCATCATCTAGAGTTCTTCTGGCGTAGTATATGGTATGCAACTTTTTGTCTTTCTTTTGCCCAAGTACCGCGCCTACAGAGAAATCGCTGGCGTCACACATAATTTCGAATGGTAGATCCCATCTGGTGCTTGGACAATGGGGGCAGATATGAGTGTGGATTTAATTTATTTAAAGGCTTCGAGATATTTAGGTGTAAAATCGAATTTCACCTCTTTGCACAGGAGCGAAGTAAGGAGTCTAGCAATTTTGCTAATTTTTTTTTATGAATCGCCTATAGAATCTAGCATATCCTAGAAAGCTTCTAACGTCTTTGACATTAGTGGGTGGTGGCAGCCCAGTCATTACTTTGATTTTTGCCTTGTCCAACTCAATTCCGGCTGTTGAGACCTTATGTCCCAAGACAATTCCGCTATTAACCATAAAATGACATTTTTCCCAATTCAAAACCAGATTGTTCTCTTCGCATCTAGCAAGGAACTTACATAGGTTATTGAGACATGTTTTGAAATTTGGACCATATAATGACAATTCGTCCATGAAAACCTCCATGAAGTCTTCGATCATATCGGTGAATATCGACATCATGCATATTTGGAAATTCGCAGGGGAGTTACAGAGCCCGAATGGCATCATGCGATATGCTAATGTTCCACAGGGACAAGTAAAGGTGGTATTTTCTTCATCGTCCAGAGGTATGGGAATCTGGAAGAATTCGGAATATCCGTCGAGAAAACAGTAGTATTTGTGGCTTGCAAGCCGTTCTAACATCTGATCGATAAAGGGTAAAGGGAAATGATCTTTTCGCGTGGAAGCATTTAGTTTCCTATAATCGATACACATTTTGTGTCTGGTGAAAGTTCCAGCAGGGATCAATTCGTCTTTGTCATTCTTTACCACAGTGGTTCCTCTTTTCTTTGGGACAACATGAACCGGGCTGACCTAGTTACTGTCTCAGATCGGATAAATAACACCTGCTTCTAGAAGTTTCATGATTTCCTTTTTAACAACTTCCTTCAGGTTGGGATTCAATCTACGCTGGTGCTCTATGGATGATTTAGATCCATCATCAAGGTGTATCCTATGCATGCATAGATCGGGTGAGATTCCCGGGATGTCATCTAATGAATATTCGAGAGCCTTACAGTGTTTTCGAAGTTTGTTCAGCAACAGTGCTTTCTCTCCGCTACTCAAGTTTGCATTTATGATGACATGATAGGAGTTTTCGTAAAGAAAAGCATATTTAAGACCGGTCCAAAGTGGTTTAATCTTGATTTTAGGTGCTTTTGCCTTGATCCAGGGGGGGGGGGGGGTGATAGATCGAGCTCGTCAAGATCGACATTAAAATTTTATTTTGTGGCATCCATTAACCTTGTATACTCTCCAGTGCGATCTTTTAACGCAGAGATGTCGCCTTCAGGAGGTGTGATTTCTTCCTTTAGAGGTTCGTTTGAGCACATATCTATGAATGATTCATCTTCCAGGTCGGAAAGGTAATCAATATGATAGGTTTGACCATCGATTAAAGGTTCTTTTACTATCTTTTCCATGTCGAAAACCATTGGTATCTTCCCAACGTTGAGGCTTATATGTCGTTCTTTGACATCAATGATTGCTCCGGCAGTGGCCAGGAAAGGTCTTCCTAAGATAATCGGATTTCGCGGTTCTCTCTCATATTTAAGAACTATGAAATCTGCAGGTATACCACAGTTATGAATGCGCCTCGAGTACACCTTCCGAAATTCTAGTGGATCTATCAGCTAGAACGAGAGTGACCCTGGTAGGTTGGAATTTTCTTAGCCCTAGAGCGACTGCAACTGAATAGGGAATAAGGTTTACACTAGAGCCTAAATCGCAAAGTGATCTTTGAAATCTCTCATTGTTAATAGTGCAGTCCAAAACGAAACTCCTGAAACTACCGGGATCAGGAGTTTAACTGGAGTTTTTCCTTGAATAATTTCGCTCACTTCTTAGGATACCATCATCACGCAGTGTTCGGATTCATGGAATCCTCGTGATGCCACATCTTTCACTTATTGCTTAATGGCAGGCGAGATGTGAATGGCATCGCTTAGTGGCATCTCGATGTTTACTTTGTGAAACGCTTTCTTGCATATTGATTTTTCCAGCTGCTTTTTCTTTTGCTTAGCGTTTTTTGGAGGCAAATGGGGTTTTTTCTTGGTAGACTCTTGTCCTAACGTGTTCGGTTGGTTCTGAGTCAGAGCGTCGATCGATTCTCTGGTCAGAGTGTCGATCGATTATAGGTTTGGAGTGTCGATCGATATCCGGTAAAGGATGTCAATCGATATTCCCTACGTCTATGTTCTTTCCCTTAGGTTCAACAATAACTTCCTCAAGGTCATCATTTTGGTCTAATACATCGATTTCAGGAAGGATATCGGTATCTTTCTCATATGTTTCGAGTGGGATGGGGTGCGATTTTTCTTTTTCATTTGTTACGATTTTATCGAATTCGTTAATGGTGATGCTTTATTTAACGCCAGTGGTGAGTTGTCTACCGCTTCGTAAAGCTACGACATTGAAATGGCTCCTAGGGTTAGCTTTTGTCTTACCGGGTAAGAATCCATCCTCTCTCCTGATGGACATAGAGTTACTCGTCACTTTGTTGTCGATTCTCTTAACGTGTTCGCTCAGAGTTTCAAATTTTTTCGTCATTTCTGAATATATGAGATCTAATTTCTCATTTAGGTTGGCGGCTATTATATGGTTGTCTGTGAAGACGTGATTCTTTCTCGACTTTGAATTTCTCACTTGTTTGTTCACAATATTATTGTAGTTGCTTGCGAAATTGCCAGCGGTTTCCCTAAATCGTTGATAGTTTGGGTTAATCACATCAGAGATTCCAACACGTTTTTCGAAGTCAGAAGAAACGGCATCGTCCTCGCCATAATGTTGAGACAAGCCATGTATGTCTAGAAGGGTCACAACTGCTGCCATAGTTTTTCTAACTCTGAACGAGTGCTTCTCCTCCGCGAACATTAGTGGTTCCCTCCTTTCGGTGTCTCTCTTTTCGAAGGCTCTACCAAAAGATATGTTTTCTATCAGCCTTCTAGCGCTTTCAAAGCTTTGGGTGCCAAAGTTCCCCTCGCTGAATGTATCAAGGATGGTTTGATAGAATAGGTTTAGTCTTCTATAGAAAGTGTGGATGAGTTGAGGTTCTGATAATCCATGGTGCGGGCACGAGATTTGGTAGCTCTTGAACCTCGTCAATGAGTTTTTAAGAGATTCATGGCTACCTTGAATGAAAGTGGATATTTCTCTTCTTGCTTCCCAGTATCTCTCCTCATCGAAGAAGTGATTGATGAAAGCGCTTCTAATATCTTCCCAACATGTCAGGGATCTTGGTGGTAGCTTGTTCAGCCACCTCCTGGCGTCACCTTCAAGGGAAAAGGGAAAAAAATCAGCGTTTTAAATCGTCATTCACCATGTCTTCTAGCATCTCGATGTGATTGTTCGGGTGTTCGGTAGGAAAACCACTGAACTGGTTTTTGCGCGCCATAATTAGGAAGTCGATATCAAGCTCAGAGCCTCCTGTATGGTTTTCAGATAATCAAATTGCAGATCTATTGGAATAGGTTCTGTTGGGGTTTAGGTATTCAAGCATTGGCAATTCATTCTTTGGAGATTTAGTGATTTAATTGGGGGTTACAGCTCCTTGCTAATTAATTAGTTGACTTTCTTCATTGCTTTTATTGTTCATTGGTTCTATCAAGACTACCTTCTTATTATCAGAATCAGTAAAGGCGTACTTACCTGCTTCCGACTGACCGGTGTCGATTGATGGCAATGGAAGGGTGTCGCCCAACTGCAGTGGACTAGCGTCGATTGATTCCAGTATAGTTTTGTCGATTGATGGTTGTCGACTAGCGTCGATCGAATCCATATCCATATCCTCTCCTTTAAGTACATGTGTCATAAGGATCAGGGAAAGGATAATTTAGCAAACAATAAAGTAAAAATCTAGACAATATTCTAAATGAAATCTAATGGCAATAAGAAAGAGTCCCCGGCAACGGCGCCAAATTTGATGTGGGGTTTTATTTCACTTTCAAATTAACCATATTTCCCACTTTACCCTCTCAAATAAGAGGTTCAGTGTAGTACTTAGGGATCAAATCCACAGAAGACTCTAGGATTGCACAGTAGACTTTATTGTTTTCGAATTAAAGCTAGAAGAATTATAATAATAACAACAACAAAAGTGATTTCAAGATTGATTTGGTTTGTGATGATCAAATTAATATATTAGACTTAGGGGAAATTCTTAGGTAGGATTAGATATTATAGATTAATAGATTGCTAGGGTTTTATTAAGCATTGTTCTGAACTCAAACTTTAGGGTTTAGGAAATCGCTCTCGCGCATCTCCATTGAGCATCGATCGATGGCCATATGGTGGCGTCGATCGATGCTCATTCTAAACAGTACTGGTTTTGCGGTTTGATAGGCTCTCTAAACTTCCAACCCATCTCTCGTTTGTTACCAGTTATTTAGATTTTTGAAGATAGATTCTATTTTATAACCAAACTTTCGCTTGCGCTATAGAACCCTAATTTATAAGGTTGACATGATCAAGTTCAACTTAGCATTAAGAGCAGCTTAAACAAAGAACCAAAAGAATTACCCTAACAATTCTACAAAATCAGCAATACATTATTACCATTGAATAACCCTAAATCTAACAGTGAACTACTCAGACATAACAATAAAGAACATGAATAAATTATGAATAAATTGCATAGAATAAATTGAGTAACAAGATAAGGAGTTCAAGATCTACTATGTAATAATGATCATATTTTTCTCTCCAATAGATGTAGCAATGTGTTTCAACTCTTAGTTCCAAAAATCATGTGTAACTTAGAAGACAAATTTTTCTTAGGTCTCTTAGGCTTAGGTTAAAACTAAGATAGAAAACCCTAATAAATAGTGTAAATTTCAGCCAGGGACTTGTTTAGCAAATAATAAAACTTCTGGGTAAAACTTATAATTTCTTGAGCCTTCACCAATCTTTCTGTCGACTTGGTTGTCAATCGATGCGCAGTGTGGGACTTTGATCGACGCACAGTGTGTGACGTCGATCGATGGTTCCCTTTTAAATATGGATCTGACTCTGACTTTCTGCTGAACATCCTAAATGCTACAAAATAGCCCAAAAGCTCCAATTGCTTCCAATGAGTACATGGACCTGTAGATACTCTAAAGCAGTATCAAATGCATATAAAAGACTCTAAAAATACTCTATATATCATAGGTAAAATCCATGGTATATCACTGCGACCCAAACTAGTTTTAGGATTTCACCAATTTTATCCCATTCAATATATAAGATTTTGATTTTGTTCACTTTGTCCTCTGCATGGAGAAGCTTGGTTTGGAGTTTATTTTTCTCACCCTCACGATAAAAGATTCTTCCTTAAACTTTCCAAATAGTTCTATTTGAAAAAAGAGTATACTTGAAGTTCTGTCTCATGCTTAGAATCTTTTGCTATCCTTCAAACGTTCCTCAGCCGCCTTCTTCCCCTTCTTAAAATCTTCTTCTGGAATTGATCCATACTCCTCTTCCATTGGATGCTTCCTCTTCAAGTCAATCAAAATGGCCATATGAAGAATCGCCTTTTAACGTTCCTCAGCCGCCTTCTTCCCCTTCTTAAAATCTTCTTCTAGAATTGATCCATACTCCTCTTCCATTGGATGCTTCCTCTTCAAGTCAATCAAACTGGCCATATGAAGAATCGCCTTGTAACGTTCCTCAGTCGCCTTCTTCCCCTTCTTAAAATCTTCTTTTGGAATTGATCCACACTCCTCTTCTATTGGATGCTTCCTCTTCAAGTCAATCAAACTGGCCATATGAAGAATCACCTTGTAACGTTCCTCAACCGCTTTCTTCCCCTTCTTAAAATCTTCTTCTGGAATTGATCCATACTCCTCTTCCATTGGATGCTTCCTCTTCAAATCAATCAAACTAGCCATCTATAACAGACATTGTAAAAGAAGTTGAAACTATTATTTTATTTATTTAAGAATGACTTATCAACCTCTTTCCACTAATATTTTTTCTTGTGGCTAAAAAAAACATAATGAAATATATATAAGAGAACATGTAAAAGACTTACAAAATAACATAAAACAGAGTATAAATATTAAACCTTCCATGCATTGATTTTTTTAATAGTAGTAAATATGATAAACAACATAATAAAGGGTATGTACCCATCATGTTCTTCATCTATATTTCTAGCAACGAGACATAAATCTTCAATATAGACCCAAGTTCCTTCGATTAGAAGAGATTCGTACCGAATAATAAATTTGTTCCTCACTCTTTCTTGAATTTTAAAACCCTGATAAAAGTCCAATTGTATGTAGCTTATAAAATATAAGTATTAGAGTAGCAAAATATTAATAGTACCTTCTCGTCAACCAACACCATATTAAGTCTTGCACTTTGGTGAATGATATGTTCTTTACATATACTTTTATTCTTCACATGAATAGTTCAATCTGTTTCTCTTCAATTTAAGTCTTCTAAGTTGACAATATACATTTTTATGATATTTTAAAATCATACTTGCTCTGCGGTTTTATGGTGTTTATATAAATCTTCTAGGAGACTGTGATATATAAATTAAGTTAAGAATAATATATCATGTATCAGTTTAGTTATTAGTTAGATACAACAGTATCATTGAATACATTCTCTTTTGATATAATTGCTTCAAAATTTCCATTCTATCAATCTCTATTTATATATTTATAAATAAAATATAATAAATCATTTCAAAAACTAAATGACTACATATACTTTGAAGACTTTTTATGACAGTTTGAAATGATAAGACTTTAATTTACATCCATTAAATTGCAAAATCATATAATCAACAAACCAAGAAATTTTAAATTTTATGTTAGTTTATACTTTAGAGTGTATAACATGGACTATCACTTCCACAAACTTAAGTACTTTACATTTGTACAAATCGAGTAAGTAAAACATAACTCTTAAATCCATGTTGGATCAGATTCGAATTTAGTCCATTGTCCTCAGTCCGTGATAGAGACTTTTCCTGAACATTGCCAACAATGTCAATCATTTAGACCATATGTTAAAAATAAATCATTGTGATTAAAATTCATTAACATTTCACCTTGTTCAATGTATTTTACATGCCAAAAATGCAAAGCTAAAAAGGTTTTCTGGTATTTACTAAACCTCCAACTTTTCATATTCAATTCTCGGGTAAGTTGTCCTAAAGTTTTGCATTCTAAATCACACCCAGTGTGAGTAGTATTTTTGGTGACATCTATATAACATGAGTTTTAATTTTAAAGAGTTTTTTTTTTTGAAAGATATGAGTTACTTATACTAAGAAAAGTAATTACCTTTTATCCATCAACTTAAAATGAATTTTATTTATAGGTACACAAAATACTTCCTCATAAGGATCATCAATAGTCTAAGTTAAGGATCCAAAAGTAGTAACCCATCCAAACAAGTCTACAAAATTGATTATTATTAGGAATAAAGCTTTGTTACTAGTACATAACATATTAAAAACAGAATCAGATAGAAGAATACAAACTGATTGGATAGGTGTTGTCGAAAATTTATTTGTATAACTTGTTGGAATGGAACATGTACAAAAATTGGGTTTTCAATTAGTGAAAACCCATAAAATACTTGACTGCGTTCTACAAATATAATCTGGAAATTATGTGGAGTATTTCCTATCAAACCAACGGATGGTGTAACATTGAATCATTTAAAAATCCTCCATTTTTCTTCATCGAAATAGCCAAAGTAGTGTTTATCAATCAAATTATTCAGAATTGTGATTTTAATTCTACAAATCTAATATTCCATGAGAATAAAACTAATTTCTGTAAAATAACCCGACAAAAAAATGAAAATAAAATATAACTTACATCTGGGTCACCGACAATAAAATGTCGCACTTTCAAATTATGAGAAGTTGTAGTTTCCAATACTCGTAATATTTTTACTCACACTTCGACAATTGTTGATGATTCACTGAGGTCTAATGTTAGTTATACCAAGTTTTATTGAGTTATACCGAGTAATACTGAGTAGTACTGAGTATTACTACCGAATATTACTTAGTTGTACCACCGAGTAATATTACCGAGTATTATCGAGTATTACCGAGTACTACTACCAAGTATTACTGAGTACTATCGAATACGACTAAGTTAGTTATACCGATTTCGACTGAATTAATAATACCCAGTTATGCTAAATTCAGATCTGAAGATGAGTAAATAAGAAGCAAGAAACATACAAAAATCTTTCAAATAAAGAACAACAACCCTAAATCAAAAACCTAGAAAGAACCCTATAATCAAAGAAACCTAAAACTCATAATTCTTCCTCAGACCAGGTTGAGTCTTCGCCATACTTGATGTCTTCTGCCCAGATTTCAAGGAGAAGTGGAGGTTTTGTTCAGTATCCATGGAAGATGATATGTTATAAAAAGATTGGTGGGGATTCGATATTTTGCATAGAAAAGGAGAAAGAAGAGATGAAAAAGAAAGAAAGAAGAGATGAAGAAAGAAGAAGAAAGAGAAACAATTCTCATAGAGAGAACGAGAAAATCAGAGAAAAGAGAGTAGAAGAAGAAGAAGAAGAAAGAAAAAAAAGAAGAATTAAATGAAAGAGAAATTGTTGGTGGTTTCTTTTTATTAAATTAAAGAATAGAATAAAATGGGCAAATCAGTAATGTCTTAATTTTCGCATTAAAAATAAATCAATTATTAAAAAAATTAGAATTGGTCCTCTCAAGATTGACTCTAAAGACATGGGGCAGTAGAAGGAAATGTTTCAAATAAAGGTTTGCCTTAATTTAGCTAAAAAATAAAGTAAATATAAAATAACTATAAACAGTCTGTAAATATTAATAATAGCTATTGATAATAATAATAATAATAATAATAATAATAATAATAATAATAATAATAATAATAATAATAATAATAATAATAATATAACAATAATAATAATAATGGTACATGTGAATATAAAAAATATTTTATAAAAGTTCTGAGGGGTTTAAGGTTGACCCTCACTTCCATTGAATCAGGTTTTAAAAATTATTACAGACCATATACATTAAAAATTGGGAGAATTGCCAAATGTGACTCAAAACTTGGAGTCAAACCCAAAAGAATACTCAAACTTGGGTCAAAGGCAAAAGTAACTTAAAAGGATATTGAAATTACAACTATCCCCTTGTGAACAAACAAAAAAACGGAATTTTTTTGACGTTTCTAACCCTCGCAAGTCGTCTGTTCAGACGACTTAAAAATAAGTCGTCCAGACGACTTAACTTAAAGTCGTCTGGACAGTTATTCTTAAACATAATTTAAAATTTTTGTAAAAAATATTTTGATAAGTGAAAAATGGGAATTGTGTAATTAACATATGGCTTAAGAGATATAAATTAAGATATAACAAATTTTAATTGTTTTCAGCATAGATGAGTGAAAGTAATGAGTCATGATATTCTTTAATTTATGTTTCATCAACATATGTTGTAGTATTGTATGTGTTCTTAGAGTTAAATTTTGGAAAGCATTAAAACCGTTTTTGAAAAATTTTTAAATTACCTAAGCGTGTTCATTTCTGTGTATAGTAAACAATATTGAAGTATAATTTGATTTTATATCGTGGTTAGTTAGTTAATTTAGTCATTTTAGTTTAGGGTTTCCATTTTAGGGTCTAGGACGACTTAACATTAAGTCGTCTGTGAACGGACAACTAAATATTAAGTCGTCTGATGTACATTATCCGCCAGACGACTTATTTGTAAGTCGTCTAAACCGGACCAAACCTTAAATTTTTCCACTGTACTTTTAAAGCTAACCGGATTATTTACCCAATATATAAGGTGATTTTTTTTTCTGTGTTAATTTTTCGCAAAAACCCTAACAGTTCTCTCTCAAAGGCGATATCAAAGGCGATTTCGAGTTCTCACTATTTCCGAACAAACCATCGTTCTCAACGTCGGCTATCTATCTCACTTCATTCTCACCGTTCTCACCGCCGCTTCCTCTAAACAGGTAGTATAAGCCGCTTCTTCTAAACCCTAGCGCCGCCGCTTCCTTTGTTGTTTAGTTAGGTTGGATGTTGTTTTCCTCTCATTTTACGGTTACGATTTGTGATTTCAAGCAATTTGTGGATATTTTCATTTCAAATTAGGGTTTCAAAGATTGGGGATTTCAATCGATTTGTGGTCTAGTTAGGTTGGATGTTGTTCTCCTCTCATTCGTCTGGTCAGCTTTCAAATGTTCTACTGGAAGTCTTGGTAGACTTATAATTAAGTCGTCTGAAAAGTCTTCCAGGTGGACGACCCAGACGACTTAATCTAAGTCTTTCAGGTGGACGACCCAGACGACTTAGAATTAAAATGTTTCCAATTCGTTTCTTGTTTGCAGATGGCGAATCAGCATGAACCTCACTTCTTGAAGCCTCTGCTTCCTTGTTCCGAGTGTGGCGTGGTATACACACGCTCTCTATTTCTCCTATGTTTATTTCCTTTGCTTATCTTCTCCTTTGTTGACTTGTAGACAATACCACTTGCCTTCTACTCAAAACACGTACAAGGCAAGCCGAACGAAGGAAAATGGACACTACGATCGGACGCTTCACACCAAACTTGGGAAGTTATACAAGAAGGAAGAAGACTCACCGATGGTTGGGAAGACTTCGCCCAAACACACTCCCTTTGCATCGGTGACATTCTCGTGTTCAAAAAGGAAGGAGACATGGTATTTCATGTGACTCCTTTCGGTCGTAGTGGTATTGAGATTCAGTATACACCTCCTCAAGGGGATGATGCTGCAGATTGTGCCTCAACTTCCTCGCCTCTTCCTAAATGATGGATGTTTGTCTTGCTATTGTCTTATTGTAATGGATGACTTCTATGTTGTTGTCCCCTTGTTTCAAAATGTTTTTAAACCTATGAGTTGTAATGGATGATCAACTTTTATAACTACAACAACTCTTTTTTCCTCTATGTACAAACCATGGTAACACCATTGTGGATGGTCTTAGTAGATGACTAATAATTAAGTCGTCTGGAAAGTCATCCAGCCGGAAGATTTGTCAGACGACTTAATTTATTAGTCGTCTAAGAAGTCTAACACAAATTCTAACACAAATTTAAAAATTACCTAAGCGTGTTCATTTCTGTGTATAGTAAACAGTATTGAAGTATAATTTGATTTTATAACGTGGTTAGCTAGTTAATTTAGTCATTTTAGGGGTTCATTTTAGGGTCTAGGAAGACTTAATATTTAGTCGTCTGTAAACGGACGACTAAATATTAAGTCGTCTGATGTACATTATCCGCCAGAAGACTTAATATTTAGTCGTCTGTAAGTCGTCTAAACCGGACCAAACCTTAAATTTTACCACTGTACTTTTAAAGCTAACCGGATTATTTACCCGATATATAAGGTGATTTTTTTTTTGTTAATTTTTCGCAAAAACCCTAACAGTTCTCTCTCAAAGGCGATATCAAAGGCGATTTGAATTCCCACTATTTCCGAACAAACCATCGTTCTCAACGTCGGCTGGCTATCTATCTCACTTCATTCTCACCGTTCTCACCGCTGCTTCCTCTAAACACTAGCGCCGCCCTTCTTCGAAACCCTAGCGCCGTCGCTTCCTCTAAACCCTAGCGCCGCCGCTTCCACTATTTCCGAACAAACCGTCGCTTCCTCTAAACACTCATTGCCGTTTAACATAAAACGTTGTCTCTATCAATTTACTCATTCTAACCGTTTAACGTTTGTTTTTTCAGATCTATAACCGCAATGACGAGTACTCCTTCTGCGACTAGTCAGGTACTCCTTCTGCGACTAGTCAGGTCCGCTTTAAAGTTTTCTACTGGACGACTTAGTAAAAGGTCGTCTGGACGTCTGAAAAGTTGTCTGAAAAGTCTTCCAACTGGACGACTTAGTAGACGACTTAATATTTAGTCGTTTACTAAGTCGTCCAGTTGGAAGTCTTTCCAGACGACTTAATTATAAGTCGTGTTTAGCTTATCTCTATTGTTGTCTTTGATTATTTTGCAGACATAAATGATGGATATTCCAGAACTCCCCCGTAGGTTATACACATTAGAGGAAGAACCAGAAGCCCACAATAGCATTTCGAATCACACCATGGGAGTTTTCATCAAGTTCAAGGAGCAGGGATTTGGTTGGGCTTCAAGGCTGGTTCACTACATGCTCAGTTTCAAGCTGGACATTAAGAAGAAGTATGAGATGTGGTCTCTCGTTGGTCCAGAACCTTTGAGGTTTTCACTGTTAGAGTTTGAAAACCTCACTGGTCTAAACTGCGAATACATCGAGGACCTTAAGAGACCAAAATGTGAAGTTACCAAAGAGATGGTATCTTTCTGGGGGATGCTGGGAGTTCATCTGGAAGCTGGCCCAACTACTGATCAGATAATAGCAGCGCTGAAGAGATGCGATGATTGGTCTAGGGAAGATCGCAAGCGGCTCGCGTACCTTTCCATCTTCGCTGGATTCATTGAAGGGAGAAAGTTTTCAACCGCTACACGATCTAGTCTTGCAAGGCTAGTGATGGACTTAGAACGGTTTGAGAATTATCCATGGGGGAGAGTCGCGTTTAAGGTGCTGATGGACTCTTTGTGGAACAAAGATATCACTGGCTGTTACACGGTGGATGGGTTTGTACAAGTTCTTCAGGTGATAATAACATATTCCTCGGGTTTCCCAAGGAAACACCTTATCACACGCACTTTTAATGGCCGCGTGCCGGTCGGAGACTATCACCAGAGGCTTGTCATGAGATATACAACTAGCCAATTTTGTGAAAAACCATTCCCAAGAAGGATCATCTTCAGCATCCACGATCCCAAAAGCCAATGGGAATATCTGAAAATTCCCATCTTGTGCGGCTGCAACTAACATAACACCTCCATACTTTCCACTTAGGTGAGTTCCATCCACCACAATGACTCTTATCTGATATTTAAAACCTTTGATAGAAGCTCCAAAAGAGAGAAATATATACTTAAATCTTTTCATAGAATCAAGTTCTATAGCCGTGATAGAATCAGGATTTGCAATGGAGATTTGCTCGAGATATGATGGCAGACGCGAATACCCTTCTTCTGCTGATCCTCTCACCGATGTTTGTGCATATTATCTGAAAACCATTCACCAGCTTCATCATTATCACCAAAATCTTCAAACCATTCACCAGCTTCATCATTATCACCAACATCTTCAAACCATTCACCAGCTTCTTCCCTTTTCTCTGAAACTGTTTCCACCTTGCTGCGGCTTGATACACAAAGACATACTCTATGCGTTTTGAGTATCTCGAGCAAGTTTCGAACTTGTCTATCACTTGTAACATGAATGGGAGGACTGCCTGGAGCCATCATCATTTCTGCTGGTAATGAGTAGCTAATCTCCACAGTCACTGTTCTCATGTCCAGGTTATAATCTTCTTGAGCCATTGCAACAAGTTCAGCATGTGTTGAATCTTCATTCAATAAAAACAATCTTGCTCCTTTGAGATCATCAACCACAAAATCCCAACGGCAATTTTTCAACAACCATTCTCCATACACTGCATGTAACTGACGAATCATCTGCAAATATTCAAAATAAAACACATTAGTAAACATAGAGAAAATGAAGAAGTTCACTAAACATTGCCGCAGACGACATAGAAGTAAGTCGTCCAGAAGACTTAAAGGTAAGTCGTCTAAAGAGGTTACTTTTGCAATTGAAAATTAAATGGGACGACTTAATTCTAAGTCGTCCGTCTTTGTTTGTTTAAAAAAAAAACTCCAGACGACTTATATATAAGTTGTCTACGAAAAAGGGCTAGTTTTGCATTTGACCGAATCGTGTCAGATCTTTGACTATTGCTGGACGACTTATAATTCAGTCGTCTCTGAGAAAGTTAAAATTTCAATATTTTATTCAAACTAGACGACTTAAACGTAAGTCGTCCTAGGTTAGTTTTGTAATTGAAAAATAAAACTTGAAATTTAACTTTCTCCAGACGACTTAATTGAAAGTCGTCCAACCAGACGACTTAATTTAAGGTCGTCCGGGTGAAGCAAAGTCGTCCAGAAATTTTCCCAAGTTTTCTGGTCAAACCTTGCTTCACCCGGACGACCTTAAATTAAGTCGTCTGGTTGGACGACTTTCAATTAAGTCGTCTGGAGAAAGTTAAATTTCAAGTTTTATTTTTCAATTACAAAACTAACCTAGGACGACTTACGTTTAAGTCGTCTAGTTTGAATAAAATATTGAAATTTTAACTTTCTCATAGACGACTGAATTATAAGTCGTCCAACAATAGTCAAAGATCTGACACGATTCGGTCAAATGCAAAACTAGCCCTTTTTCGTAGACAACTTATATATAAGTCGTCTGGAGTTTTTTTTTTAACAAACAAAGCCGGACGACTTAGATTAAGTCTTTCGTTTTGACCAGAAGACTTATCAGTAAGTCTTCTACATACAGATGACTTAAGAGTAAGTCTTCTACGCGAACAGATCTTGAAAAAAATTCAAATTCGTACCTTAAACTAGGTGAGATGACTTCGTTTGCACACAAGGTCTTCTCCAACCACCCAGAACATCAAACGAAAGCAACCGTAAGTCAAAACGAAAGAAATATGGCTCTGTCAACCATAAAATATTTTGAATCAAAAGCTTGAGTTTTTTGGATGAATATGGAGAGAAAGTGAAATAAATGTTGTTTTTAGTTCATAACAGGTAGTACAACGTTGTTGAACTATTCATTAAAGGGCATTAAAAGCTCCAAACATGTAGTATAATGTTGTTGAACTATTCATGGTAGTGGCAATATTGTAAATACTTGAAGATGATTAGGTTGAGACAGTAAAGAAGCCATTTTCGAAAAACCAAAAAAAAAAAGTTAATGGCATTTTCGTAGATAAAATGCAGGTGTGGGATGAAAATCTCAAAAAAAAAAAATGAGTCAAACAGAAAAGGTTAGTTTTCTTTTTGACTCCAAGTTTTGAGTTACTTTTGCAAAAAGGCCATTAACATTTTTATGTATTTTATAGATGATATATATTTTAATTTAAATTAAGAAATAAGTATACATATATATATTTATTTAATCTAAATATATATTAAATGTGACTTCATATTTATATGGTTTTATGATCATTTGTATCTTGTTATAACAAAAACAAACGTTAAGCCATTGATCATAAAAATTTTAGTGTAGTTTTTTAATAGTCTTAGTCATTTATAATCGCTGAAAAAAATTAAAATATAGCATATAAGAAATAATCTAATTTTTTATATGCTTAATTTGATTATTTAATTTTTGTTAAGAATACATATTTTTTAAGTGATGGAGTATATAAAAATTGTTATCAACTCTTTATTATTTCAAAATTATTAATTCTCATATATTTGTTAACCATATTAAGTAATTTTGTAGTTTTCATTTAAAGAATGTAGAATATTCTTTTATGCACTACTAATTAATATGAGAGTTAATTTAATAAAATATAATATATATTTAGATGGACCAACCTATTTTTTTAGGAATTCTAAAAATCATTGTAGTGATGACACGTGGTTACCAAAAAATGTTGTAATGCTTTAGGATTAATATATACTAGATGATTACCCGCGCGCATGCGCGGGGTAAAATTAATATATTAATTATTATTGATTATTAATTTTGATTGTTCAACCATAATGTCATAAGTCTCCAAACGTATAGTTATGGATCATCAATATAATGTTGATGAGTACAGTGTTGTTTGCTGATATTTTTTTAAAAACTTATTTAATTTACATTGAGACTCAATGATATCATTCGAATGTTATAATTCACCATCTCACTTCGATATGAAGAATCATATTTTTAAAATGATATGATCAATTAACATTTGATATCCATGTTTGCGCAGAATGAAGATTAATTATGTATACAAATTATTTGTAGATAATATTATTTATTTTGTATTAATTTACATATTATGCAATAATAAATATATTGAATAATTGAGTAGCGAATAGCTATTACGTATACAATTAAATTCGAGTAAGAACATAAATAAAAACAATCTTTCTTTTTATATACACAACTTTTTGTTGATAAAAAAAATAAAGCATTTATTTATTCTATATAGTATATAATTAAAATCAAATGATATTGATATAGATATATAATATATTTATTATAAATATTTATTTATTGAGGCTTGATACTCATATGATTTTATTAACATTTTTATATTTGTTGTGACAAAAATATTATTTTTATTATATGAATATTATTTTTATTAACATGTACATGTATTTTATATATGATATATATTAATTTAAACGATATTGAAATAAATGTATATATATTAAATGAGACTTCATATTTACATGGTTTTATGGTCATTTATATCTTTTTATAATAAAAAAGTTAAACAATTGATCAAAACAATTTCATCATAGATTTTTAACAGCTTAGTAATTTATATTAAAAAATTTAAAATATAGTAAATTAGAAAAATCTAGATGTTTTATTATATACTTATGTGATTTTTAAATGTCTTTCAAGAATATAAAATTGAACAAAAATGATGGAAGATACATATATTGTTATCAACTATTTATTATTCAAAATCATTAATTGTCCCATATTTTTTAATCATATTAGATAATTTCGTAGCTTTTATTTAAGGAAAAAATAGAAATTATTATTTTATACACGAATAACTAATCTGATAATTAGTTTAATAAAAAAATATAATATATATTTAGATGGACTAACTTATTTCTTAAAGATTTTTAAAAATCAGTGTAGTGATGACATGTGACTACCAAAAAAATTCGTATATATAGCTCCATGATTAATATATATAGCTCGTACATATTATAAAATAATAAAAATATATACATATATATATATATATATATTAAATAATTGAGAAATCAATAACTTACCTAGGATTGATAACTTATTTTTAAGAATTTTAATATTTCACGATTAATATATAGCTCGTATATTAATATGTTATAATGACATGTGTGTACCAAAATATGTTGAAATGATCTATCTAAGTATATAATTAATATATATGTATTTTATATGATATATAATTTAATTTAAACAATACAAAAGTATATATATATTTAATCTGAATATATATTAAATGATACTTAATATTCATATGATATTATGATCACTTGTATCTTTTTATAACAAAAAATAAAAACATTGTGCACAAAATTTTGATTGTAATTCTTTTACTGTTTTAGTAATTTATAGTTGTTTTTAAAAATTCATAATATAACATGTAAGAAAAAAATTTAGATTTTTTATTATATGGTTAATATGATTGTTTATTTTTTAATAATATAAATTAAAAATGATGAAGAATACAAAATATATTATCAAATCTTTATTATTCAAAACATTAATTGTCATATATATGTTAATCATATTAGGTAATTTCGTAGCTTTTATTTAAGGAAATAATGTAAAATATCCTTTTATGCACTACTAATCAATATGAATGTTAATTTAATAAAAATATAATATATAATTAGATGGACCAATTTTTTTCTAAGGATTCTGAGAATCATCCTCGTGATGACACGTGGCTACACTTAAAAGTTATAATGCTCCAAGATTAATATATAGGGGATGGGATAGGAATTAGGAAGCCGTGATACTTTTAAAATGCAACGTTAAATAATTTAGTATTAACCTAGAATTATTAAATCTCTTTGTACAAATACTTATTCATAAGACTCCCATGAATACAATTTTGCTTTTTCATCACTTGAAACTAAAGCCGTATGATGATCGATGATGAAAAACAGATTTTTTAAAGCATAACTAAAAGAACATAAGTGTAATATTGTTTTTTTTGTTTACTGTCTAATGCTAATTTGGCCAATAAATAATATGTGCTCATAAATCATGCATCAAACACACCACGGCTAGGTTTTTCTTACCACTAGCAGTAGATATAGAGATTAAGCAAATCAGTAAGAAAAATACTCCACGATATCTTTAGATTAACACACTCCCATCTCATGGATACAAAAGAAAAAGAAAAACAAGGTGAAAAATGCTAGAACAAACAAAAGAAATTGATATTGAAGACAGGCCTTATTGAAGATGAATGTATTACTAGCTAGAGTCTAGATAAAAAAAAGGTGGATAATCACATTAAGAGAGCGTATCTCACGCCATCACAAACCATAAGATGGTTAACCTCCGAAGCCCTTCCGTAATCTCCCGACACCCACACACCATCTGTCCTACTACCACGTGGAACTGCAAAACATGACATGATCAACAGCGGAAACTTCATCATCACACTCCTGCTCCTGTTTCCACTCCCGTCTCCGTTAACAGTCGTTGAACGCAACGCGCTTTCATCGGCCACCCGCGGCATTTTTCGAAGATTTTGGAGGTTTCGCCGTAATAATGACAACATCTTCAGCATATCCTGCTTTTTCTTTAGTATCAGTTTTGGTATTTGGAGAGAGCAATGAGTTGTTATTTTTTGATGAAGGAGAAGAGGTTATTAGACGATATTTATCGTTAAGTGCAAGTGGCCAACTGGGAAAAATTCCCTTTATTTGTTATTGCCTAGTAGTCGTAGTGCTTGTGTTAATCATGAATAATATATTTTGTTTGTAATTTTGACAAAAAAAAAGTTAAGGAAAGAAAACCAAATAGTGAAACTTACCCCGTGATTGAGAGACAATGTGGGGTCCGGTTTACTTGGGTATATGATATTTAAGTATCTTAAAGGATAATTGACACACACGTACAGTTGACAATTTAAAAACAAAAGAAAACGACACACATAACTAAAGAGCAATGTTTTGAAATCAGGACCGGAAACCAACTCGGTGTATCTACTGGTTGACTGGTTGGGCTTTCTATTTTTAAAAAAATTAATATATATAATCATATATTTACATTATATAGGTATGAAAAATAATTCTACATATAATATATTATTCTCTTTATTAACTAGAAAAATGAAATATAATCATAACTCTAATTATATATACAACAAATAAGTGAATGCTATGTAAAACTGAAATTGATAAAAACCAAACGATTGATTGTTTAAATTACCGTATTTATTTATTTATACAACTAAAGTCTCAGATTTTATGAATATGTCAAAATAAGAATAATATATGAAATATTAAGCTTTAATAACAGTTGAAAATACATTATTTATATGTTAATTTTTTTAGAACCGAGTTTTAAAGTTGACTCGGGTTATTGGTTTTGCCATTTTTTTACCAATTTTATCGGGTTTTCTTAACTCCGAATTTTAAATCAAACCGGACTCGGCTTGTTTAGCGAGTCACGGTCGGACCGGTTCGACCGGCCGGTCCGATCCGGTTTTCAAAACCATGCTAAAGAGTAAAGAGTGCTGGTCCTGTGACCCGGAACTCGAGTAGCGAATGATTTATCTGTAGGACTGGTTTAAGATTTGGATCCTACCAGATCAATGAATACTACCAAATAACACCAATTATATTGGATTTGGAAAATAAGGATTTTTAATGAAATTTTAGATTTATTGGTTATCACAAAAAATATATGTACAAAGTCTATATGTTTATACAAAAAGAATAAAATCAGATTCAAAGCATTAAATGGTATGAGCTTCAAACCATCTTCTCATCAGATCTCGAAGCTTCGGCTTGAAAGTATAACTAGTCGACGAGATATGATTCCACACCGTTTTGTCCACAAGCTCAGCAATGTGATCAACTGGTTTTGAGGTGTTGTTGTGCTTCATGTCATTCCGCTCTCGCCATATGTAGTAGATCATAATCTGCTGTACAAGCCGTAAGAGTATATGCACATGCATATAATAGCCTGATTGTACGATATGGTCGATTTTGTCCAAGCGGTTTAATTAGTATTGTCATGCTAAATTGTTTAGTGTTTCATATGGCTTTATGCTTTAAATAATTGAGAATCAGAAATTCAAATTACATATAATCTCTTGTTGGTTTGATTGTTTGCGTTTGCATTGGTTTCATAGTGTCATTGATTTTCAAGTTAAAATTTTGTAAGTCAATCTTGTTGATTTTAAAATTGTCAACACTAACGAAGAATTTGATCATCATCATTTTTTTTTGTAAAATCCGTAAGTAGTAGAAATGATATGATTAACTTGCTATAATTTAATTATTTTATATGATTTGTTCATGATCATGCCGAACATTAAAATATATTATTTGGTAGTATTTTCGATTTTCAATGGTTTTAGAAACAGAAGGTTTGCATTCTCATAATGCTCAAATACTTTTAATAGTAATTATATATACGCATGATTTAAGTAGATTTCTTTGGGATAAGTTATTAACATTTATTACGGAAAATGGTTTATGTTATATACTCTATTGTTTACTAACACATTAGCCATACTTATATGAGCAAATTATTGCAGAATTATTTATTCTCCTTAAAAGAAAAGATACTATGTGAGATGTAGAAAAACACAAAGAGTTGGAACTTTTTTCGCTAATGCAATTCTCTTTATAAAATACATATATTTCTATTTACAAAGTTAACTAAAACTTGATTAGATAAAGTAATTTACATAAAAATTAGTATGAGGGTCATACTTCATTACCATTTTATAAATGGGTTTTGATTTTGAGGCTTGACCATAAAACATCAATAAGCTTTTGAGAATTATTAAAAGAAATATACGATCACCAGAATGTGATTATCTAAAGCTTATTATATATATTGTATTTAAAGATTACAAGACCTGAAGTCTGTAAATAAGCTTAACTATGTTGGATGTTAAGTTTTAGAATAAAATTTCTTGAAGAAAAATTTAATGATGCATATATATTAGAAAATAAGTTTTTCACATAAGTAATATTGTCATCAGACACATGGTTGAAAAAGAGATTAATAAAGTTTCTCCTTGAGACTAAAAAAATGTAATGAACTATTGATGTAGGATGATAAATCACATCTAGTTGATTATGATCCATTCTCTTGAAGAGAATTTGACACTAATAAATAAAATCAACACAACTAATATTAGTAAAGAAAGTGAAGATAAAAGTCGTTGTAAACGTGAATGTGTATATATATATGTGTGTGTGTGTGGTTATGGTCAAGGTTAAGCCCAAAAAATAATCTTTTTAGAACTCATATTCTCACTAAAAGATGAAAGAAAATTCTTGTGAATACAATACAAGGATATATATGAATGCTCTAGAAGTCACATATACCAACTGTAAATTCTTCAATAAAAAATTATGTTCTAGAAGAATAATATCAAAATGCTAGTCTCACCTGAAGTGTGGTAGACATATTGGTTCCATATATATAAAATATCGTAAATGAAAATGAACATAAATTAATAATGATCAAGAGGAAATATAGTTTTTGAATGATCTTCAGAAAAGAAGTTAAACATAACTAAAAGAAAATTCAGGTAGCTAAGACAATGAAGAGATCTCAATAAGTTATGTCATGTATGAAATAAAATGGAACATGTAATAACCCTCGTTAAAGATTAAAACGCAGACAAAGAAAATCAAGCACCAACCAAGAAAATTACGTAAGCAAGCAGAAGTCGGATTGATCAATTCCCGTGGATGGTTGTGGATCCCAAGGTATATAATAAAATTTATAAATTCTTAGAGTAGTTTTACATCTGAATAAATAAGTTGTTCAGGAAATTTATTCGATTGAAAATGCTTGCGGTTCGGCCTAGAACGTCCTAGTCGGACGAGAAAGTTAATCAAAAAATATTTTAGGGCCTTAATATAGGAATGACCTTAGACTTATTTTAGAAAATTTTTGGTCTAAGAAATCTAGGTTTTTGTCAAGGAAACACATTCCCGCAAGCCCGGATCAGCTTATAACACGTTCGGGATTAAACATGGCCCATTCGGGCCCATCTACGACGTTAAGCGTGTCTGAAAGCTTCCGGAAGATGCAGCTGCTTGCCTGCCTACTCCAAGAATCTGGATGTGTGCTTCTCCTTGACTGGACCACCTCAAGTACCTCATGTTTCTTTCTTAATGGCTAGGTTTGTGTCTAGCCACCAATCTTGATTTAATTGGGCAGATTTGTGGCTGGACACAAATCTGTCTCCTACTGGTTAGTTTGGGAGGCAGGGACACATCCTGCTTAGTATGAACGACCTATACCTTCTCCTGAGCTCATTATCCACCCCTATAAATAGCAGACACCCACTTAGTTATTTCTCATGCTAAGAACCCTAACCATAACAACTCGAGAAAGTCGAAGTCTTAAGGTAAATTTTTGGTCTTTAGCTTTCTTTTTTTTTAATTATTTTTTTCTTTTCTTTTCTTAGTTAGAAATTAGATAGCCTTTCTTACCCTATCCTTCATGTGACTAGATTTCTAAAGTTCTAGAGTTTTTCGATAGAAGTTTAACCGAAGCTAACCGCGAGATAGGGGCAATTTCAGTCCAAAACTTTCACCTAAGTGTGGAGGTGAGTCTTGGTTATGGGTTATGATTGTTGTGTGTGCGGTTAACGCCTGAAAATCAAGAGCATTGGTTGATGCCTTGCTAGGTTGTGCGTTTAGATATATATACTGATATGATAATGATTGTTTCTTGTGAAAGATATTGGGTTATATTCTTCAGGCCTTGGCTTAGAGGGTATGACATATTTGATCATGTCATAACGGGGAAACCCGTAAATCCATGGACTTCCAAATAGGAATGATATGTGAGGGTCCGACACTAGGGTGGAGTGTAGTGATAGTCATTGGTTTCCACTCGAGGCCAGTGCCTTGTCTGGGGCCTTACCAAAATTAGTTCCGGTTAGGACGTGAGACACATGTGATAAGGCTAGATACCCTCGACCGTGTGGCTGCATGACGATGCGGTAGTTGTGTGATCCGTACCATCGGCTTTCTAGGCTTTGTGTTTAGAGTCAATGGGTGCAAGAAGGGATGTTGGATGGACTTTGTATCGAGATTGGAACCAATGGCGAGAGGTAGTCCTCGATGATCTATGAAGATCTAACCACTCATGAAGAGTGGATGATTGGATTACTTGATTGTTTAAATTTTGCATTGTGCATTGCTTGAAATAATTATTCTCTACTGCTTGATAATTCATGCAAATTGTGGGGAATAATTTAATTGTTAGGGAACCCGACTCACTGAGCAAATTATTTGTTCATTAGACTCTTTGTTTTGAAGGTAACCGTTAGTAAGTTGCTTTTGGGATCAGAGGAGCACAAAGCTGTTGGTGTAGATTTGCTATCTTTTTGGAAACATGTATGTTTTGTAATATGTATGATATGGGTTTGAATATCGTCCGAGCATGTATAAATGTTTTGATGTAGCTGAAACGAAAATAATATATGAATAAGAAAGGTTTGTTAAATTCTTGGATTCCATATGATACTAGTCCTATTTCGTGACGAACTAACTAACGATTTCAAATTCAGGTTGCAAAGCCTTAACTTGAAATTGCTAGGGAACACGTTCTTGGACCTTTGATCTTGGATCTGATCCAGGAACCTCGGGCCAAGGGTTTGGGACGTGGCAGTAGCGTCTTTGATGTGGTTAAAGTTAATTAGTTCGTCGTGCATGTTCTTGTTTGATTGGTGAATGGCAAACTAATTAACTTTTAGTTATTCCGGATCAGGGGTGTTACAACTAAGGTGATATCAGAGCATGGTTCACTATGCTATTTGGGAACCTGTTTTCAATATTTTATCGAGTCAAAATTGTCGTAAAAGGTAAGATAGGCAACCAACATGCTCCTTTGTTCGATGAGTAAGGATTAGTACTTATCTTGGGTTGTGCTTCAATATGTTTCCAAGAAGTACAAGGAGTGAGGAGCCAATGATGACACCACCAAGATATGGACAATCTAATTCTGAAAATCAAAGAGGCTATTCAAACATTGGGGGTAACAGATGATTCTGTGATAGCACAAGGAAATGACCATTATTATGAACATGAACATGAGTCGATCCGGAGAAATCTGACGGATTCACATATGGGCTATGATCAAGAAGAACGATATGAGGATTTGAGGGAGAGGAATCAAACACCTGGTATGCATAGACCAAGTCAGAATTATGCTACAGCTCATAATCTAAGGAATAATGAAACTAAGTTCAGGCCCCGAGAAAGGACACCCGAGCGTTGTAGGCAAGAACAGAGGACAACAAGGAGTTTGGATCCTCTGATAGTATTGGTGCAAGGCCTGCAGATAGACTTGATCAGCGATCCGATGAATCATCAGAGCGAAGACCATCCTCCCCTCCTGATTACCTGAAGATGGTCACGTTAATGAAGAGCATTAGAACCGTTAGGTACCCTGGAGGAACAGTTCCCTTCAAAGTGTTAGCATGACTGAGGAATTTAGAGAAAAACTTCCGGACTATCCACTGCCCTAAAATTTTTAAGAAGGATGTGGCAATATACTATTGACCAAAGATGCTTTTGATTGGTGGGATAACGTGGAAAAATACTATATGGGAAGAGAAATCTACTTGGAAAATTTTAAAAAGGAGTTTGAGCAGAAATACTTCCCACCTGAAGCAAAAGACCAGCTAGAGATTCAATTCTTGGATTTAACTCAAGGAAACCGGAAAGTCAGGGAATACGAGTCGGAGTTCACAAAGCTAAGGAAATATTCTCCTTATGGACCAATGAATGAAGGTGCATTAATTCCAAGGTTTATATGAGGTTTTCGGGCGGATTTGGCTAGCCGACTGCAAATAGTGAAATTTCGTAGCCTTTATGGATTGGCGGAGACAGCGCTAAATGTTGAAGAAGGTATGGCAAAGGAGTGAGTGTGTGTGCACCAGCACTCCATAGTTTTAGGACTCATTAAGGGAGAAGATTCATAAGTCCTTAGGGAGATTTGTATTGGAACCCTAGTATTTTATCTATGCATTATATTTAGATTATTATTCTTACTTTAATCATGTCTGAGTCGTTATCAACTAGATTTAGGGTTTATTAATAGTACTGATGGATTAGCCAAACAATAGAATTGTTAGGGTCCTTATTAGATCTATTAATAGAATTATGTTTATTGTTTGTGTTCTAGAGTAACTAACTAGAACCCTGATAATAGGATAGTTAGGCGCAAGTGAGAGCATGGTCTACTACCGAAATTTATTTTGTTGAGCTAGGTTGCTAGAAACAAACAAGAGTTTATTTAGTTAATTTAGTGAACTTATCAAATTATGTCATAAAGCTTGACTCAAGAAACCATCGATCGACGCAGGATCATTGCCATCGATCGATGGTCATTCCGTGTCAACAAGCAAGACTTGAGACATTGGACTTAGTCAATAGATTAGACTCACAGCGAGAGCTGGTGTCTTTTACATTAAATATCGAGTTCCATGATTAAATACCTTTAACTTCTATCTTCTATAATCCACTTGCCTGAAACCCTAGATCTAGCACATTTACATTTTTTTCTAGTTAGTTTATTGGCATATTTCCATATTTACATTATTAACATATTTCCATACTTGCATTATTAGCATATTTCCATATTGCATCTATACCTTCTAATAAAGGAATATTTCCTTGACCTGATTACTTGTTACCAATATATATAATTACCTAGCTTAGTCTTTAGAAATAAGAAATCTATTGTGTGCCATTGTTCTGTGTGGATTCGATCCCTAAGTACTACACTTGATCTCTCTTGGCAAGAGTATTATTTTGTGTGTTAGGATTAAGGGTTAATTTGAAAGTTATTTGTTTAGGAAATTTATACCCTGTTAGAACATAAAAACCACACCATGTCAATGTACATGTTCTCTCCGATTCGGGTGCCACACATAGCTTTGTGATACCCGAGGTAGTGTCGAGTTTTAAGGGAACCTTTACAAGAGTAAAGGTAGGTGTTTTGATTAGAACCCCTGGAAATAGTAAAATTAATGCCGATAGCTGTGTACTTGGGATTCCAAACCATGTGGGATCAATGGTATATCCGGCAGACCTACTAGTTGTTCTTTTAAGACATCACAAGGTGATTTTAGGGATGGATTGGTTATCAAGATACTACGCGCAATTGGATTGTGGCCGAGGTAGAATCACATTTGTAAAAAGAGGACAACCATCAACGACATACTATGGAATATGTCCAACTTTTGGAGTATCACTTGTATCTTCTTTAAGAGTTAAGAAGGATTTGATCAAGGGCGAGGTATATCTGGTAACTCTGACTACCCTTGGAGGAGAACTGGAAGAAGGGACAAAGTTAGAAGAGATACCAGTAGTAAAAGAATACAAGGAGCATGGAGCAGTCCCAATAGTGAAGGAAACTTATCGAATGGCTCCATATGAGCTTGTTGAATTAAAGAAGCAGTTGGAAGATTTGATAAAAAAGGATTTATTAGACCAAGTTCTTCACCATGGGGAGCACCAGTATTATATGTGAAGAAAAAAGATGGTACCATGCGGTTATGCATCGATTATATAGGGATTGACAAGTATCCATTGCCAATGATCGATGATTTTTTGGATCAGCTTCATGGGGCAGGCTGGCATCAGGGTACCATCAAATCCCTATCTCAGAGTCTGAAATCATGAAGACTGCTTTTAGGACCCAATATGGCCACTATGAATTTTTGGTAATGCCTTTTGGTCTTACAAATGGGCCGACTACTTTCATGCGCTTGATGAATGATTTATTTTGTGATTACTTAGATAAATTTGTAATCATCTTCATTGATTATATACTTATTTATTCCAAGCGTAAGAAGGAACATGCAGAGCATCTCCAACAGGTGTTGGAGCGATTAAGAAGCCATAAGTTGTTCGCCAAGATTAGTAAATGTAGCTTCTGGAAAAGGGAGATTGGATTCCTTGGTCATCGAGTGTCAGAGAAGAGTGTTGCAGTAGATGCTGAAAAGGTTGAAGTAGTTAAGGATTGGCCACACCCTACCAACGCTACCGAGGTTTGAAGCTTTCTAGGATTGGCTTGATATTATCAGAAGTTTGTGAGGAATTTTTCCATCATGGCCTAACCCTTGCCGAGGCTGACTGGGAAAGATATATCATTTGAATGGGATAAGAAAGAGGAAAAGGCTTTTACACAATTAAAGGAAGCTCTGGTGACAACACCTATTCTTGCATTACCTACACCAAAACCTTGGAACATTTGCTAAGGATGTGTGTTTTAGATTGGCTAGGTTCATGGGAACAATACTTGCCTTTGGAAGAGTTTTCTTATGACAACAGTTACCATGCAAGAATTGGGATGTCACCATATAAAGCACTATATGGACGACCTTGTCGTACATCACTGTGCTGGACTGAAGTTGGAGAAAGACATATATTAGGACCAGATGTAATAGATGAAACAACAGAAACGATAAAGATTGTCCAGGAGAATATGAAGAAAGCTCAAGATAGGCAGAAGAAGTATGTCGACCAAAATAGACATGAAGCAGTATTACAAGTTGGAGATTGGGTATATTTGAAGGTGGCTGCACAGAAAGGGAGAGATAGATTCGGAAAAGTGGGGAAGTTAGGCACTTGATATATAGGACCATACAAAGTGATGCAACGGGTTGGATAAGTAGCCTATCAATTAGAGTTATCATCAGATATGTCTCTTCACCCAACTTTCAATGTCTCGATGTTAAGAAGGCATAAACGAGATCCTACCAAAGTAGAGCCGCAACGAGTAGAAAACCTTTGTTCTAACCTCACTTTCCCTGGAGGACCACTTCGAATTGGAGAAACAAGAATAAGGAAACTGAAGAATTGAGAGATCACTCAACTACAATTATTTTAATGAAAACAGCGCCGAGTTATGGTGACTTGGGAAGATAAATAGAGGTTTAGAGCGAGTCATCCTGAACTATTTTTGGAAAATGATGAAGATCAGATGGGTGGAACATTATATATAGCGTTTTTAATGCATCTTAACCCATGTTTTCAATAGTTTTTCGAGTCTCGTTGGTGTTTTTCGAGTATTTTCAAGTTGGAATGCATTAGAACGAAGTTCTTGGATCAAGAAGCAAGGATTGGCACATAATAGAGCAAAACAAAAAGCATTTTCAAGTCAAGACCGGTCGATCTCATTTTTGGATTGGTCGATCACTTTCAGTAGAAATTTGCGGCCAAAAGGAAGAACGAGCATGTCAAGTGAAATCGGTCGGCCAAATATCAATTGACCGATCACACATGATGGTCGATCGATCCTTTCCAAGATCGACCAGTCGCCACAGTTTGACCGGTCGATCGTCGAGCTGGTTTACCCCAGGGATTCGTGCCAGAGGTGCTTAGACCTATATTTTCAGTTTTTTAGCAGTTTTCCGGAGTACGTTACTTTTACATTGGATTTGCTTTGGCTCTGGAGATTGTAAGCATTAGGGAGAAGAAATCTAAACTCTTCATAGAGAAGCTTTTTTGAACCCTTGTTTTATTCTATTTTATTAATGAATCATTCAGTTATTATCTGTGTTCTTCATTCTATTTCTGAGTAATCCATCAGTTAGGCTAGAGCTGAATCAAGGGAATCCATGAATCGTTGAAACCGATATGTTAGATAGGGAATAAATCATATGGTTCTTCATCTAGATTAATCTCAATGCTTGAACTGGACTGCGCACCTAGTTCATGATCTCTAGGATGTTTAACACGCCGAAAGTGATTGTTTAAACTCTTGAAACAAATCTAAATGAGCAAGTAATCGTAACCGACGAAAGTTGTTGTTAGGAAACTTATGAACAAATCAAAGCTGTTAGACTGCATGTTTAGGATTCTAAATTCAACGGAAGTTAGTATTTAGATTACTAAAACATAGGATTTAGTACTGCAGAAGTAGACTAAATTACTTGAGTTGTTTGAGTTTAAGAAAGGTTGTTAATCATATTCCTTATTTAATATTCATTTCATGATTGATGTTTCCCTGAAAGTTTCCCAGTGCCTAGCGTTTTAATCCATAAGTTTAACTTCATTTACATTATGTTATTTACATTTATCGCAATTGAAACCACAAAAACAAAATATTTTCATTCTAGCTTGATTCTTCTCTCGTAGCTTCATAGTGTAACCTTGGTCTCTGAGGAATTCGATCCCTATTTACTACCGCGCACACCCGTGTACTTGCAGTTGGTTTTAGTGGTAAGAACTTGATTACATCAAGTTTTTGGCGCTGTTTCCGGGGACCAATAGTGTTATCTTTGAATCTAGGACTAGAGCTAGTCTAGAATTTTGTTTTTGTTGTTACTAATTCGTTATTTCTTGTCTTTCTTTTGTGTGTTTCAGATGTATGAGCACAAGAACCCAGCGTTATGAAAACTTAGTAGTTGTCTCTAAGGAAGAACTAGCGAGAATCAAGAGAGAGAACAACATAAACAGAAGAAGAGATATGGCTGGAGTACAAGACCAGCATGATGGATTGGGAGACAACCAAAATCTCCCTATAACTGATGAACAAGCTGCTGCCAACAATGCTGCCAATGCTGCCAACAATGCTGCTGGTGTTATTCCACCACACCAACTGCAGCTCAAAGGCGACCTCAGCTTCGTCCTATTGGAGCTATTGATACTCCACACGCCTTTAACCAGAACAGGTCTGCGATCCAGCCTCCTCCAATCAACAGGAAGGATTATGAGATTAAACCTCAGGTCATAGCTTTGGTCAAGCAGAACATTTTCCATGGTCTTCCTTCTGAGAGTCCTATGGACCACATTGAGAATCTTGAGGAAATCTGCAGCACAACACGGTCTAATGGAGTTCCTGCTGATTATCTTCAATGCAAGCTGTTTGCATTTTCTCTGGGAGACAAGGCGTTGAGATGGCTGAAGTCTCTACCCGCAGGATATATTACTTCTTGGGATCAGTGCAGAACTTTGTTCTTGGATAGCTTCTACACCAAATCCAAGACAGCTAACCTAAGGAGTGAGATCACAAACTTTCAGCAAAATGCCTCTGAACCATTGAATGAAGCTTGGGAAAGATTCAGAGAGTATCTTAGAGAGTGTCCACATCATGGGTACTCAAATGAGCACTTCCTCAACATATTTTAAGATGGGGTGAAATGGAATGTCAAAAACTCCCTCAATGCAGCCAACAATGGAGATTTTATGACGAAGACCCAAGATGAAGCTTACACACTAATAGAGAATCTTGCTGCCATATCCAGCAATCAATGCGAGGAGTATAATATATCGAGGGAAGTCAGTAGTGTTGACACTAAGAAGTTCGAGGAGATGACTGCAAAGATCGATATGCTTATGCAGAGGGATCAAAGAGTTGTTAGTTCAGTTGAGGACACTGAAGAAGGATTATTTAGTCATGTATTTTCAGATCAGGAGCTATAGAAACAACAAGCTAAAGTGAACTATGTCAATGGACAGAACTCTGAGCAAAATAGAGGGTTAAACCAGAATTACCCACAGCAGATGGGAGGCCAGGGACCAGTATTTCAAGGCCAGAGTTCAAGGAAGAACCAAGGGCAGAAGTTTCAGCAAGGGTATCAGAACAAACAGAGTTTAGGACAGAAACGATATCAGAATCAGAACCGTAATTATAATCAAGGAGGATACCAGCAGAAACAACAGTTTAACTATTTCAGCCCAAGAACACATCACCACTTCAAGCTGCTGAAAACTCGGTTCTAGTTGTTCAAGTAAACTTGAGTTGATGATGCAACAGTTGATGCTCAACCAGCAAAAGAAAGCTTCTAAGATAAACACAAAGGTTGACAACATCAATGTTAAGGTTGACACCATGTACCAAGATATGAATAACAAATGGGAATCTCTCATAGCTCATGTTAAGAAGCTTGACACTTAAGTAGCTCAAACTGCAGAAGCTGTCAAAAGATCCAATGGGGTTCTTCCTGGAAAAGGTGAACACAATCCTAGGAATGAGTTTGTGAATGCTATCGCTCTAAGGAGTGGGAAGGAGCTGCCTACTAATGAGCAGAAAACTGTGGAGAGTGGAGAACCAGTTGAGGTACACGCTGAGGAAGAGACTGTGGAAGTCACTGTATACACACCTCCTGTGGTTCGAGTGTACACTCCTAGGCTTCCATATCCAATGAAACAAAATAAATCTCGCCAAGATTTAAAAGCAGCTAAGTGCAAAGAGATGGTGAGTGAGTTGACTGTGAAACTCTCATTTGAAAATTCTATAGAAATGATGCCTTCTCTGAAGAGGTATGTCAAAATCCTGGTGACTAACAAGGGCTCTCCTAAAGAAAGTATTATGTCTATCTCCAAAAGATGTAGTACACTGCTTCATAACAGAATTCCAGAAAAGATGGAGGATCGAGGGAGTTTTGTGTTGTCATGCGAAATTGAAGGTGCTATCTTTAGGAGATCTCTATGCGATTTGGGATCTAGTGTGAAATTTATGCCATACACTATGGCTAAGAGACATGGAATCTCTAACTTCAGACCAACAAAGATTCAGCTAGTTTTCGCAGACCGTTCAATAAGGCATCCAGTTGGAGTTGTCTTAGACATTGATGTAGTGATTGGTAACTACAAGATTCCTGCAGACTTTGTAGTTTTGGAACTGGATCAAGAGCCTAAGGATCCTCTCATTTTGGGACGTCCATTCTTGGCTACAGAAGGAGCCATCATAGATGTGAAAAGAGGCAAGATAGATCTCCATCTAGGATATATAATCATGAAGTTTGAGGTGGATAAGATGCTGAAAAGACCAACACTGGATGGTCATACTTTTTCCATTGATCATGCTTCAGAAGATGAAGATGAAGAAGTGATTGTGGAGTTACTGAAATATGATCCTCTGGAGATTGCTCGTACTGTAGCTGAGAGTGAGTATGGGTACTTGAACGAAGATACAGTTGGGTATGCTAAGATGCTGGATTCTAGTGTACAAATGGGACGCATGGTTGCTTTTCCGAGCCTTGATGAGGAAAAACTACCAATAACAAAAGCTACTGAGGATAATCTCAATCCATGGAGTGAGCTGAGAGCTCGAAAAGTGGAACTCAAAACACTTCCAGCAGGGCTAAGGTACGCATTTCTTGGTCATAAGTCTACTTATCCTGTGATCATCAATGCTAAATTGAATAATGCTGAGACTGCCTTACTTTTGTGCGAACTAAGGAAGTATCGTAGATCAATAGGCTATTCACTAGATGACATTCCTGGTATCTCACCTGACCTTTGTATGCATAGGATATATCTAGAAAATGAATCTAGGAATTTAATAGAACATCAGAGGAGGTTAAACCCGAATCTAAAAGTTGTTGTAAAGAAGGAGATAATGAAACTTCTAGAGGCTGGAATAATCTATGTTATTTCTGATAGTAATTGGGTTAGTCATGTGCATGTTGTGCCTAAAAGGGTGGGGTGACATCAGTGAAAAGTGATAAGAACGAGGTGATTCCCACCAGAACTGTGACTGGTCATAGAATGTGCATAGATTATAGGAAGCTGAATGTTGGAACTAGGAACAATTATTTTCCTCTGCCATTTATTGACCAGATGCTTAAAAGATTGGCTAACCATCCGTACTACTGCTTTTTAGATGGTTATTCAGGTTTTTTTTCCAGATTCCAATTCATCTAGACGACCAGGAGAAAACCACATTCACATGTCCCTATGGCACTTTTGCTTATCGCAGAATGCCATTCGGTTTGTGCAATGCGCCCGCCACGTTCCAGCGGTGTATGATGTCCATTTTCACTGACATGATTAAAGATATAATAGAAGTATTTATGGACGATTTCTCGGTCTATGGATCTTGTTTTCTGTTTGTCTTTCCAATTTGTGCAGGGTGCTTAGGCGGTGCGAGAAAAAGGATCTGGCTTTGAATTGGGAAAATTGTCACTTCATGGTTAGAGATGGAATTTTTCTTGGGCATAAGATTTCAGAAAAATGTATTGAGGTTGACAAGGCTAAGATCGAGGTGATGACGAGTCTACAACCACCTGATTCAGTCAAAGGGATTAGAAGTTTTATGGGTCATGCATGGTTCTACAAGAGGTTCATTCAAGACTTCTCCAAGATTGTTAAGCCTTTGACTCGTTTGCCTTGCAAGGATACAAATTTTCATTTTGATAGTGAGTGCTTGGAGGCTTTTCATGCTATCAAAGGAGCATTATTCAGTGCGCCAATTGTCCAACCAAGACTGGGAATTGCCTTTCGAGGTGATGTGTGATGCCCGTAACTACGTTGTAGGAGCTGTCTTGGGACAGCGAAAAGAGAAGAAGCTTCACGTCATCTACTATGCGAGCAGGACACTTGATGATGCACAATGCAACCATGCCACTATTGAGAAAGAACTTCTAGCCATTTTGTTTGCTTTCAAGAAGTTTAGATCCTATCTTTTTGAGTCTAAGGTCATCGTTCATACAGACCACGCTGCATTGAGATATCGACTCTTGAAGAAGGATGCAAAACCGAGGTTGTTGCGATGGCTCTCTTGCTACAGGAGTTTGATCTTGTGATTAAAGACAAAAAGGAGACTGAGAATTCAGTTGAAGACCATCTATCAAGACTGCGAGTGGAAGAAGAGTTACCTTTGGCTGATACTCTTCCTGTAGAGACTGTTTATGCAGTGAACATCCAGTACAATAATGGATATGTGCCTGTCAAAGATGCAAGCATTCCAAAGGTGCCTTGATTTTTAGAGATCGCCAACTACTTGGCTGCAGAGCAGGAACTACTCAAGTTTACTGAGAATGACAAGAGAAAGTTCTTAAAAGACATCAAACGCTACTTTTGGGATGAACCATATTTGTATAAGCATTGTGCTGACAATGTTTTCAGAAGGTGTGTCACTGAGGAAGAGATTCAAGGTATTCTTTTCCATTGCTATGGTTCCAACTACGCTGGACACTTTTCTGCGAGAAAGAATGTTTCGAAGATTCTGCAGGCTGGTTTATGGAGGCCTAAAATGTTTAAGGATGCTCATTCCTTTGTCTCAAAGTGTGATGCGTGCAAGATACAGGAAATATCAGCAAAAGAAATGAGATGCCTCAGAATTTTATCTTGGAAGTTAAGGTGTTTGATGTGTGGGGCATGATTTTATGGGTCCATTTCCATCCTCCTACAACAATCAGTTCTTTCTCGTTGCTGTTGACTATGTCTCTAAGTGGGTAGAGGCAATATCAAGTCCTACAAATGTTGTTAAAGTGGTTGTGAAGATGTTCAAGTCTATCATTTTTCTAAGATTTGGAGTGCCTAGAGTGGTGATCAGCGATGGAGGATCATATTTCATCAAAAACGTGTTTGAGAACCTTCTCAAGAAAAATGGTGTGAAACACAAGGTGACTACTCCATTCCATCCTCAAACAGGTGGACATGTTGAAATCTCCAATAGAGAGATCAAGAACATTCTGCAGAAAACTGTTGGAACAACCAGAAAAGACTGGTCAACCAAACTTGATGATGCTTTGTGGGCATATAGGACAGCCTATAAGACTCCTATTGGCACAAATCCATTCCACCTTGTCTATGGAAAGCGTGTCACCTTCCAGTGGAGTTAGAGTACAAAGCAGCTTGGGCAGTTAAACAGCTGAACTTTGACATGAAACCTCCAGCTGAGAGAAGGATGATTCAACTTAATGAGTTAGATGAGTTTCGAAATCATGCATTCAAAAACTCCAAGATCTATAATGAGCAAACTAAGACTTATCATGACAAGAAGATCGTTACAAGAACCTTTGCCGCCAACGATCAGGTTCTAATCTTCAACTCTCGTCTAAATTTGTTTCATGGAAAGCTTAGGTCTCGATGGTCTGGTCCATTCACAATCAAAGAGGTGAAGCCTTATGGTGCAATTGTGTTGTGGAATCATGATGGAGGTGAATTTGTGGTTAATGGTCAGCGCCTGAAGCCATATCTCACCCACTCTAAAATCCCCGACGGAGAAGCTGTCTCTCTTAGTGAACCATTTCTAGGTTAGAGAGTGCCAAAGTCGAGCTAATGACTTTAAACAAGAGCTTGATGGGAGGCAAACCACTGGTAAGTTTATATATTTCTTCCATATTTATTTTGTACTTAGAATTTCGGTTTTGGTTTTATTTTTAGGTGTACAAAAAAGGTTATGTGTGTGTGCGTGCAGTAAAAGTGATAGACCGATCTGATATGTCAACCGGTCGATTAAGAAGTCAATCGTCGATCAACTGTTTTACACCGGTCGATCAGTGTTTTTTTCGAAAACTGCAGACATTTTCGAGAACGAGCTGGGCAAAGACAAATCGACCAGTCAATAAGTGATCGACCGAGCATACTATATAATCGGTTGATCCCTTTGCCAAGTAAGTACTCCAAACAATAAGCACACAACTTCTCGGGTTCTTCACGAAGAAAAGAAGAAGAAGAAAAAAAAAAGCTTTTAGTTCACGATACCCTAACTCACTCAATTTCACTCTGATTTGAATGATTCTTGAGGCTAATTTGAACGTTTTCGTGAGCTCTTTCTGATTGTAGCACTCTCATCCTTGATTGGCGAAGACAATGGTGAATTTGTGGTTAATGGTCAGCGCCTGAAGCCATATCTCACCCACTCTAAAATCCCCGAGGGAGAAGCGGTCTCTCTTGGTGAACCATCTCTAGCTTAGAGAGTGCCAAAGTCGAGCTAATGAATTTAAACAAGAGCTTGATGGGAGGCAACCCACTGGTAAGTGTACATATTTATTCCATATTTATTTTGTAGGTGTACAAAAAAAAGGTTATGTGCGTGTGCAGTAAAAGTGATCGACCGATCTGATATGTTAACCGTCGATTAAGAAGTCAATCGGTCGATCAACTGTTTTACACCGGTCGATCAGTGTTTTTTTCTTGAAAACTGTGGACATTTTCGAGAACGAGCTGGGCAATGAAAAATCGACCAGCCAATAAGTGATCGACCGACCATACTAGATAATCGGTCGTTCCCTTCGCCAAGTAAGTACTCCAAACTACAAGCACACAACTTCTCTGGTTCTTCACGAACAAAAGAAGAAAAAAAAAGAAGCTTTTAGTTCACAATACCCTAACTCACTCAATTTCACTCTGATTTGAACGATTCTTGAGGTGAACTTGAAGGTTTTTCGCGAGTTCTTTTTGTTTATAGCACTCTCATTCTCGATTGGAGAAGACAATGGTGCACACAAGAGCTAAGAAACCTGATATGATATGTTAACCGGTCGATTAAGAAGTCAATTGGTCGATCAACTCTTTTACACCGGTCGATCTGTGTTTTTTTCTTGAAAACTGCGGACCTTTTCAAAACGAGCTGGGCAATGAAAAACCGACCAGCCAATAAGTGATCGACCGACCATACTACATAATCGGTCGATCCCTTCACCAAATAAGTACTCCAAACTACAAGCACCAACTTCTCTGGTTCTTCACGAACAAAAGAAGAAAAAAAAAAAAGCTTCTAGTGAACAATACCCTCAATTTCACTCTGTTTTGAACGATTCTTGAGGCTGACTTGAACGTTTTCGCAGCTCTTTCTGATTATAGCACTCTCATTCTCAATTGGCGAAGAAAATGGTGAACACAAGAGCTAAGACCCCTAACATTTTCGAGAATGAGCTGGGCAATGACAAATCGACCAGTCAATAAGTGATCGACCAACCATACTACATAATCGGTCGATCCCTTGGCCCAGTAAGTACTCCAAACTATAAGCACACAACTTCTCTGGTTCTTCATGAATAAAAGAAGAAGAAAAAAAAGAAGCTTTTAGTTCACAATACCCTAACACACTCAATTTCACTCTGATTTGAACGATTCTTGAGGCTAACTTGAACGTTTTTGCGAGCGCTTTCTGATTATAGCACTCTTATTCTTGATTGGCGAAGACAATGGTGAATTTTGGGTTAAAGGTCAGCGCCTGAAGCCATATATCGCCCACACTAAAATCCCCGAGGGAGAAGCTGTCTCTCTTGGTAAACCATCTCTAGTTTAGAGAGTGTCAAAGTCGAGCTAATGGCATTAAAAAAGAGCTTAATGGGAGGCAATCCACTGGTAACTGAACATATTTCTTCCATAATTATTTTGTACTTTGAATTTTGGTTTTGGTTTTATTTTTGTAGGTGTACAAAAAAAAGGTTATGTGCGTGTGTAGTAAAAGTTATCGACCGATATGATATGTCAACCGGTCGATTAAGAAGCCAATCGGTCGATCAACTGTTTTACACCGGTCGATCAGTGTTTTTTTTTTGAAAACTGTGGACATTTTCGAGAACGAGCTGGGCAATGAAAAATCGACCAGCCAATAAGTGATCGACTGACCATACTACATAATCGGTCGATCCCTTTGCCAAGTAAGTACTCCAAACTACAAGCACACAACTTCTCTAGTTCGTCACGAACAAAAGAAGAAGAAGTAAAAAAAAAAAGCTTTTAGTTCACAATACCCTAACTCACTCAATTTCACTCTGATTTGAACGATTCTTGAGGCTGACTTGAACGTTTTCGCGAGCTCTTTCTGTTTATAGCACTCTCATTCTCGATTGGCGAAGAAAATGGTGGACACAAGAGATCAGAAACCTAACACCCCCCCCCCCCGCGCGAACAGCTACAACACGAGGTATTGTTCTTTGAATTTTGGTTTTGGTTTTATTTTTGTAGCTGTACAAAAAAAAGGTTATGTGCGTGTGCAGTAAAAGTGATAGACCGATCTGATATGTCAACCGGTCGATTAAGAAGTCAATCGGTCGATCAACTGTTTTACACCGTTCGATCAGTGTTTTTTTTTGAAAACTGCGGACATTTTCGAGAACGAACTCGGTAATGAAAAATTGACCAGCCAATAAGTGATCGACCGAGCATACTACATAATCGATCGATCCCTTCACGAAGTAAGTACTCCAAACTACAAGCATACAACTTCTCTGGTTCTTCAGGACAAAAAGAAGAAGAAGAAAAAGAAGCTTTTAGTTCACAATACCCTAACTCACTCAATTTCACTATGATTTGAACGATTCTTGAGGCGAATTTGAAGGTTTTTTGCGAGTTCTTATTGATTATAGCACTCTCATTCTCGATTGGCGAAGAAAATAGTGCACACAAGAGCTAAGAAACCTGATATGTAATGTCAACCGGTCAACTGTTTTACACCGGTCGATTAGTGTTTTTTTTTTGAAAACTGCGGACATTTTCAAAAATAAGCTGGGCAATGAAAAACCGACCAGCCAATAAGTGATTGACCAACGATACTACATAATCGGTCGATCCCTTCGCCAAGTAAGTACTCCAAACCACAAGCACACAACTTCTCTGGTTCATCACGAAAAAAAGAAGAAGAAAAAAAAGAAGCTTTTAGTTCACAATACCCTAACTCACTCAATTTCACTCTGATTTCAACGATTCTTGAGGCTTACTTGAATGTTTTCGCGAGCTCTTTCTGATTATAGCACTCCATTCTCGATTGGAGAAGACAATGGTGCACACAAGAGCTAAAAAACCTGATATGATATGTCAACCGGTCGATTAAGAAGTCAATCGGTCGATCAACTGTTTTACACCGGTCGATCAGTGTTTTTTTTGAAAACTGCGGACATTTTCGAGAACGAGCTGGGCAATGAGAAATTGACCAGCCAATAAGTGATCGACCGACCATACTACATACTCGGTCGATCCCTTCACCAAGTAAGTACTCCAAACTACAAGCACACAACTTCTCTGGTTCTTCACGAACAAAAGAAGAAGAAGTAAGAAAAAGAAGCTTTTAGTTCACAATCCTAACTCACTCAATTTCACTCTTATTTGAACGATTCTTGAGGCTGACTTGAACGTTTTCGCGAGATCTTTCTGATTATAACACTCTCATTATCGATTGGCGAAGACAATGGTGCACACAAGAGCTAAGAAACCTGATATGATATGTCAACCGGTCGATTAAGAAGTCAATCGGTCGATCAAATGTTTTACATCGGTTGATCAATGTTTTTTTTTTTGAAAACTGCGGACATTTTCGAGAACGAGTTGGGCAATGAAAAATTGACCAGCCAATAAGTGATCAACCGAGCATACTACATAATCGATCGATCCCTTCATCAAGAAATTACTCCAAACTACAAGCACACAACTTCTCTGGTTCTTAACGACAAAAAGAAGAAGAAGAAAAACAAGCTTTTAGTTCACAATACCCTAACTCACTCAATTTCACTCTGATTTGAACGATTCTTGAGGCTTACTTGAACGTTTTCGCGAGCTCTTTCTGATTATAGCACTCTCATTCTCGATTGGAGAAGAAAATGGTGCACACAAGAGCTAAGAAACCTGATATGATATGTCAACCGGTCGATCAACTGTTTTACACCGGTCGATTAGTGTTTTTTCTATGAAAACTGCGGACATTTTCAAAAACGAGCTCTGCAATGAAAAACCGACCAGCCAATAAGTGATCGACCGACCGTACTACATAATCGGTCGATCCCTTCGCCAAGTAAGTACTCCAAACTACAAGCACACAACTTCTCTGGTTCTTCACGAAAAAAAAGAAGAAGAAGAAAATAAAAAAAGAAGCTTTTAGTTCACAATACCCTAACTCACTCAATGTCACTCTGATTTCAACGATTCTTGAGGCTTACTTGAACGTTTTCGCGAGCTCTTTCTGATTATAGCACTCTCATTTTCGATTGGTGAAGACAATGGTGCACACAAGAACTAAGAAACCTGATATGATATGTCAACCGGTCGATTAAGAAGTCAATCGATCGATCAACTGTTTTACACCGGTCGATCAGTGTTTTTTTTGAAAATTGCGGACATTTTCGAGAATGAGCTGGGCAATGAAAAATCGACCAGCCAATAAGTGATCAACCGACCATACTACATAATCGGTCGATCCCTTCACCAAGTAAGTACTCCAAACTACAAGCACACAACTTCTCTGGTTCTTCACGAACAAAAGAAGAAGAAGTAAGAAAATAAGCTTTTAGTTCACAATACCCTAACTCACTCAATTTCACTCTTATTTGAACGATTCTTGTGGCTGACTTGAACGTTTTCAAGAGCTCTTTCTGATTATAGCACTCTCATTATCGATTGGCGAAGACAATGGTGCACACAATAGCTAAGAAACCTAACACCCCCCCCCCCCTCCCCCCTTCCCCCCACACAAGAGCTAAAAAAGGTTATGTGCGTGTGCAGTAAAAGTGATAGACCGATCTTATATGTCAACCGGTCGATTAAGAAGTCAATTAGTGATCGACTGTTTTAAACAAGGCGATCAGTGTTTTTTTTTTTGAAAACTGCGGACATTTTCAAAAATGAGCTGGGCAATGAAAATCGACCAGCCAATAAGTGATCGACCGACCATACTACATAATCGGTGGATCCCTTCGCTAAGTAAGTACTCCAAACTACAAGCACACAACTTCTCGGGTTCTTCACGAAAAAAACAAGAAAGAAAAAGAATCTTTTAGTTCATAACCTAACTCACTCAATTTCACTCTGATTTGAACGATTCTTGAGGCTGACTTGAACGTTTTCGTGAGCTCTTTTTCTGATTTTAGCACTCTCATTCTCGATTGGCGAAGGCAATGATGCACACAAGATCTAAGAAACCTGATATGATATGTCAACAGGTCGATTAATAAGTCAATCGGTCGATCAACTGTTTTATACCGGTCGATCAGTGTTTTTTTGAAAACTGCGGACATTTTCGAGAATGAGTTGGGCAATGAAAAATCGACCAGCCAATAAGTGATCGACCGACCATACTACATAATTGGTCGATCCTTCGCCAAGTAAGTACTCCAAACTACAAGCACACAACTTCTCTGGTTCTTTACGAACAACATAAGAAGAAGAAAAAAAGAAGAAGCTTTTAGTTCACAACACCCTAACTCACTCAATTTCACTCTGATTTCAACGATTCTTGAGGCTTACTTGAACGTTTTCGCGAGCTCTTTCTGATTATAGCACTCTCATTATCAATTGGCGAAGACAATGGTGCACACAAGAGCTAAGAAACCTGATATGATATGTCAACCGGTCGATTAAGAAGTCAATCGGTCGATCAAATGTTTTACATCGGTTGATCAATGTTTTTTTTTTGAAAACTGCGGACATTTTCGAGAACGAGCTGGGCAATGAAAAATTGACCAGCCAATAAGTGATCAACCGAGCATACTACATAATCGATCGATCCCTTCAGCAAGTAATTACTCCAAACTACAAGCACACAACTTCTCTGGTTCTTAACGACAAAAAGAAGAAGAAGAAAAAGAAGCCTTTAGTTCACAATACCCTAACTCACTCAATTTCACTCTGATTTGAACTTGAACGTTTTCGCGAGCTCTTTCTGATTATAGCACTCTCATTTTCGATTGGCGAACAAAATGGTGCACACAAGAGCTAAGAAACTTAACATCCCCCCCCCAAACAGCTGCAACACGAGGTACAAGCTCCGATTCAGGACACGCTAGCAACATCTAGATCAGCTCAGCAAGCTGCAAAGTCGGACCAAACGTCAGCTCCTTGGCCTAGAGCAAATTTGACTGCATTCACAAGTGGTTTAGGCAGACCAGTCGAGAGTAAAGAAGATATGGAGAAGTTATCGCCCTACAAACAAAGAACCTACATTGATTCATGGAGAATATCACTCCATTTTCTACAATGGTTTGTTAAGGATGAACTTTAAGTGGACGAAGTTTATTTGTGACACCACAACGCAGAAGATGGGTATCTTGGAGGATGTAAAACAGATGTGGGAACGTATGGGCGTTGGCACTTTCGGTTATGATCCTGAGCCCATTTACACAGAGTTGGTGATAAAGTTTCTCGCATCAATGGAAGTTACCTACAAATATCCGCCTCATACGGTTGCTAGTGAGGGTACTCTTTCTTTTCTCTCAAGCGGGGTTTTATATGAGATGTCAATCCTTGAGTTGTGCACACTGTTTGGGTTTGAGACTCAGCATGAGTCATGCAAACTTCCTAAGTTCAAAGGATTGCTATTATGGAAAGAGATTGGTTTCCCCGCATTTAAATCTTGGAAAGCCAAGATAGCGTTGATTAGAAACCCGGTTATACAAGTGATTTCCAAATACTTGGGTCTTCTTCTATTGGGCAAGGAGGAAACAAAATCACTCACAATGGACGAGCTGCAGCTCATTTACTATGGATTTCCCCCAACTCTCAGACCGGAAAATGACATTGAGTTTCCTGGTGAGCCTAGTGTGAACATGGGAACATTCTTTGCAAACATTTTGGTTAAGAGAAAATTCAGAGGTATTCATCTTCCTGAAAAGTCACCCTTATCTGAGTCTCTAGGAAATCTTTTGACTAGGATCTTCAAGTTTCATTGCATAGATCTCTCGAAGACCAAACGCACGGATAGATTGAAAAATTATGTGAAGCACTTTTTCTCCTGCCATTTTGATGCGCCTCAGATCGAGCATCGACCTGTTCGGATCATAGACCCTGCCCAAGGTGGTGATTATGTCAACCAGTTCGACCCAACCGAGGTTTTTCCATCAGATCGTGCCAATCTTACCGACCGTGTCGCCCCATCCGATCGTACTAATCGAGCTGTTTATCGTATCGATCCGCGGACATCCGAAATGGATTTTAGGCAAGAACCACAACCTGACAATGGAATTGATCAACCCACAGGGAATAGTCATCGAACGAATCGACAAGCTAAGATGGATGGTCGAGCCAGAATTCAATTGGGACAAAGTGACACTTTCTTGGGCAAGCTGGTCGAGCTGAATCAAAGTGACACTTACATATCTGAGCTGTATGAGCTGAATACTCAAGAGAGCTGGACTGACACTATCTTGGATGAGCTGAATACTCAAGTGAGCTGGACTGACACTATCCTGGACGAGCTGAGCAGGACTAACACTCACTTGGACAAGCTGAGCAAGCAGGTTCGATCTTCCGAGCTGGTTCGACCACCAGAGAAGCTGGAAATGGATAAACTTCTTTTTGATGAACCAACAACCAATTCAATCATGCCAAAGGTGATTATTCATGTTCTAAATTTCCAAGAAAGCCTTGGGCTTGATGGTTTTCTTCAAAAACAGACTTTTTTGGATCAAATGGAGAAACCGATTAAAAATTGGCTAAGGGAAAAGATTGATTTCGACCAGGCCTCAAGGAGACATGTATTGGCCCATATCAGGAGCATATTCTTCACCTTTCAAAGTCCTGGTCGTGGCTATATCAAGAGACAGTCCAAGTTTCAGTCAAAGACTTTATTTAGTCAAGTCTTTGTTTCTATTTTCAATGTTTTGTTTTTAACACATTTTTCTTTGGATCTCTACAACTTGTAATCCTATAAATAAGGCCTAAGAGACACGAAATAAAGCAATGATTTTCCCCTTTTTATGAGTTTCTCTCTTTTAGCTCTTTGCTTAGAACTTTTTGTTTCTTGGTGAGGTTATCGCCTAGCAAACAACTTTCGATCATTGGACTTGTGTGTCACATCAAGCAACGTCGAATCTCTTGTAGTATCAAGAGTGTTTCCGCCCCTTTTGTGTCACCCATCGATCCACTATTTCTCTTTTGCGAGATCATCCACTTCAGACCGTCTGAGTGATCCTGTCCAATCCAAGGACATATCAAGTGGTATCAGAGCTACTCTTCTGGTATTGTCTATCCATATTTCTCATCTTCCATATTTTCTTCGAACACTTCTTCTTCTTCTTTCTATCTTGAATCCGGGCCAGCTTATTAACTAGGCCATATTTAAAAAAAAAAAAAAAAAAGAAAAAGAAAATTCAAAAAAAAAAGATTTGAGTTTGGCTAGGTGGTGGAAGACTAATCCTGCTGGCTTAAGAGAAATCCAGTCTTGGTGTGGTTAAAGCAGATTCCATAAAAAAATGCTCTTGTCTTTCTATATATTTCACTCCCTTGTTGCTTGGAGATCCCATTGGGTTACTTGATTTGTTCTCTTAGAACTTTGAGAGAAAGCTTGTTGAAGTGACCATCCAATTTCCGAGAGAAACACTTGAGAGGGTGAGATTAAAAACTTAAGAGTGTGAGGATTATTTTTATCTGTTAACTTTTTGTGTTCAGAATTTTCAGGATAAGATGATCGATCTTCAAAGGAGGAGTAGCAACGAGAAATCCAAACAGCATGTTATCTCTAAATCTTCATCTCGAATTTTTTTGAATACTCTTGATGATTTTGTTACTGTGCAGGAAAGGTTAACCCCAAGGAAACCACATGAGATGCCAAACCAAAGATGCAGGGAGCAGTTCAAATCATCTAGACATGAATCTAATCAATGGAGGGTTTTCAGCCAGTTTGAAGTCCAAGAGTTTTGTGACAATTTCGAAAAGGAGATGATGAAAGCACTCAAGGACGTCATCAAGATCCAAAAGACGAGCACAACCACATGTGTACCAGTATCTGAACCATCAATATTCATTAGTGAAGAACCCAAAGGTAAATCTGAAAACAACCTTGAAGAGCTAAAAGATTTTTCAGTTTTTTTACCAGTTTTTGATGAATATGATGAAGAGCTGTTTGAAAGTTTGATCATTTGTGAGGATGAATGTGATCTTCCTTCTCCAAAATCTGATTTTATGTTTGATATTGATAATGAAGAGACTAATGAACTAACTTTTTTTGAACCGGAGCATCTGAGTAGTCTTGTTCTAGTTTCACAGGATTTTGAGGAAGAGTCATTCAACTACCCACATCAAGGACCGCTTCTTGGGACTGGGATACCATTGGACGATGATCTAAGTCCCATCTTTGATGAAGAAGACGAACTTGGTTCAATCTTTGATGAGGAAGCACCAAGCATAACGTCCATCAACATTGAGAAACATCTTTGCTTTGATACATGCACAACTCCTACGCCTTTGTCTACAAACATTCAAGAGCACTGTGAGAAACTTTATTTGATTATTTCTCTGCCTGAAATGTTTGTTAAGATCAGTTCTCAAGATGTGAAACATTTTGGTTTTGACAAAGTTAAAGAGTTTCGTGTTTCAAACTCTATTTTTGAAAACATGATTAACTCTTTTCAAGTGTTTGAACCTGATAAAATTTCTGATATAAATTTTTTTCAATATGGCAATCATGATCTTGTTTTGAGTTTTGATCAGTTTTTGAAACATAGCAAAGATTTTGATCATCTTGAAAAGTCATTAGAGCTTGATTTGCAACAGCCTATTTTCTGCGCTAGAAAATCTTTGGATTCATTTGTCTTCAAAGAAAATTGCTTTGATCTGAGTTATTATAGACATGCACTGATCACTGGTAATTTGTTTGCATCCACTTGTGCCATGGACGAATTCATGGTTAAGACTTTGCTGGAACAAAAATCATCTAGAGTTAAAACCGATTATTGTGAATATGTTTTGAAGCTTGATATCTTGTGTGTTGAAACTGATAGACCTTGGCTTGTGTTGAGATCATTGCTTAAGAGTTGTGTCACTTTGAGATTTGATGTTATTTTGGTTTACAACACATTCTTTGAAAAACATATTGAGCTTTTGTTAAGTGATTCTCAGTCTGAACTTACTCTTTTTTTTTGTTTTGATTTTGAGGAAGATAGGCACGTTTTGAAGAGACACAAAATTATTTTTTGCCTTGAAACCCTTCTGGTATTTAATAATTATTTTGATGTGAATTTTGAAAGGCTGAAATGTTTGCTACATGTTCCAGGTAAAAAAACTTTGATTTCTGATTTGAACTACATGACTTGCATGTATGATCCTGGTATTTTAGTTTTTATTTTTTGTGTTGAGTGTCCAGGATAAATATGTTCAGTCTCAAAGAAGTGTCAGGAACAGAAGCATAGACCTTGCTCATCAGTCTGAGATTTTGAGATGCATTTATGCGGCCATCACATCATTGGCTGAACCAAAGGTCAACCAAGCTGTCCAAACCGACTACCTTGGAGATTCCCGTGATAGAGGTTCATTCCAAGGTAATATCTCAACATCCAGAAGGTCTTTTGTCTTGAATCCAATTTTACTAGAAGGAAAACTCATCAAGGATTCACTGAGGCTTGGAATTACAAGAAAAGCTTCACGGAGGAAGAAGTTATGACTTTAAAAACCCGATGTTCCCCAGTCCGTCTATCTGCGAGTACCAGAATTTTGAAGAAAATTTAAGCCCAATGAAGAAGCGTACAGAGCCAAAGCCGATCATAGGATTCTTGATGGATCTTTCAGCTTTCCAGAAAGCCAAATATCAGGAGAAATGGCCACCAAATTATGAAGTTATGATCCAATATCCAAAACTGGCCAAACCAGTTCTACACTTGCCTAAGTTGGAAGCTAACCGATTCAATCAGCTTAAAACCCGAAATTGGCGACCAGGAGATAAATCTATACATTCAGAAAGTTCCATTCCGAAAATTTTCATTTCAGAATTTTACATTAATTTTAAATTCTTTTTCTCTGATTCATTCCCTTTTGAAACATGTAAAATGGATTTGAGGTCAAATCCTTTTGAAGAGGGAGGGAATGATGCGCCTCGGATCGAGCATCGACCTGTTCGGATCATAGACCCGGCCCAAGGTGGTGATTATGTCGACCAGCTCGACCCGACCGAGTTTTTTCCATTTCATCTTGCCAATCGTACCGACCGTGTCGCCCCATCCGATCATACTAATCGAGCTGTCTATCGTATTGATCCGCGGACGTCCGAAATGGAGTTTAGGCAATAACCACGATCTGAAAATGGAACTGATCAACCCACAGGGAATATTCATCGCACGAAACGACAAGCTAAGATGGATGGTCGAGCCAGAATTCAATTGGGATGAAGTGACACTTTCTTGGGTAAGCTGGTCGAGCTGAATCAAAGTGACACTTACATATCTGAGCTGAATGAGCTGAATACTCAAGAGAGCTGGACTGAAACTATCTTGGATGAGCTGAATATTAAAGTGAGCTGGACTGACACTATCCTGGATGATCTGAGCAGGACTAACACTCAGTTGGACAAACTGAGCAAGCAGGTTCGATCTTCCGAGCTGGTTCGACCACCCGAGAAGCTGGAAATGGATAAACTTCTTTTTGATGAACCAACAACCAATTCAATCATGCCAAAGGTGATTATTAATGTTCTAAATGTCCAAGAAAGCCTTGGGCTTGATGTTTTTCTTCAAAATCAGACTTGTTTGTGCCAAATGGAGAAACCGATCAAATATTGGCTAAGGGAAATGATTGATTTCGACCAGGAACAGAAGCATAGACCTTGCTCATCAGTCTGAGATTTTGAGATGCATTTATGCGGCCATCACATCATTGGCTGAACCAAAGGTCAACCAAGCTGTCCAAACCGACTACCTTGGAGATTCCCGTGATAGAGGTTCATTCCAAGGTAATATCTCAACATCCAGAAGGTCTTTTGTCTTGAATCCAATTTTACTAGAAGGAAAACTCATCAAGGATTCACTGAGGCTTGGAATTACAAGAAAAGCTTCACGGAGGAAGAAGTTATGACTTTAAAAACCCGATGTTCCCCAGTCCGTCTATCTGCGAGTACCAGAATTTTGAAGAAAATTTAAGCCCAATGAAGAAGCGTACAGAGCCAAAGCCGATCATAGGATTCTTGATGGATCTTTCAGCTTTCCAGAAAGCCAAATATCAGGAGAAATGGCCACCAAATTATGAAGTTATGATCCAATATCCAAAACTGGCCAAACCAGTTCTACACTTGCCTAAGTTGGAAGCTAACCGATTCAATCAGCTTAAAACCCGAAATTGGCGACCAGGAGATAAATCTATACATTCAGAAAGTTCCATTCCGAAAATTTTCATTTCAGAATTTTACATTAATTTTAAATTCTTTTTCTCTGATTCATTCCCTTTTGAAACATGTAAAATGGATTTGAGGTCAAATCCTTTTGAAGAGGGAGGGAATGATGCGCCTCGGATCGAGCATCGACCTGTTCGGATCATAGACCCGGCCCAAGGTGGTGATTATGTCGACCAGCTCGACCCGACCGAGTTTTTTCCATTTCATCTTGCCAATCGTACCGACCGTGTCGCCCCATCCGATCATACTAATCGAGTTGTCTATCGTATTGATCCGCGGACGTCCGAAATGGAGTTTAGGCAATAACCACGATCTGAAAATGGAACTGATCAACCCACAGGGAATATTCATCGCACGAAACGACAAGCTAAGATGGATGGTCGAGCCAGAATTCAATTGGGATGAAGTGACACTTTCTTGGGTAAGCTGGTCGAGCTGAATCAAAGTGACACTTACATATCTGAGCTGAATGAGCTGAATACTCAAGAGAGCTGGACTGAAACTATCTTGGATGAGCTGAATATTAAAGTGAGCTGGACTGACACTATCCTGGATGATCTGAGCAGGACTAACACTCAGTTGGACAAACTGAGCAAGCAGGTTCGATCTTCCGAGCTGGTTCGACCACCCGAGAAGCTGGAAATGGATAAACTTCTTTTTGATGAACCAACAACCAATTCAATCATGCCAAAGGTGATTATTAATGTTCTAAATGTCCAAGAAAGCCTTGGGCTTGATGTTTTTCTTCAAAATCAGACTTGTTTGTGCCAAATGGAGAAACCGATCAAAAATTGGCTAAGGGAAATGATTGATTTCGACCAGGCCTCAAGGGGACATGTCTTGGCCAATATCAGGAGCATATTCTTCACCTTTCAAAGTCCTGGTCGTGTCTATATCAAGAGGCAGTCCAAGTTTCAGTCAAAGAATTTATTTAGTCAAGTCTTTTTTTCTATTTTCAATGTTTTGTTTTTAGCACATCCTTCTTTGGATCTCTACAACTTGTAATCCTCTAAATAAGGCCTAAGAGACACGAAATAAAGCAATGATTTTTCCTTTTTTATGAGTTCCTCTCTTTTAGCTCTCTGCTTAGAACTTTCTATTTCTCGGTGAGGTTATCGCCTAGCAAACAAACTTTCGATCGTTGGACTTATGCGTCACATCAAGCAATGTCGAATCTCTGGTAGTATCAAGAGTGTTTCCGCCCCTCTTTTGTCACCCATCGATCCACTATTTCTCCTTTGCAAGATCATATCCACTTCAGACCGTTTGAGTGATCCTGTCCAATCCTAGGACGTATCACATCTCTTATTTACTGGGTGTATCTACGAGTTCACACTCCTTGATGAGACTGTTTGCCATTGCCAGCTACCTCAGCCAGCCATTGCTTCTTTGACTTCTCCAGAAAACTTGCGTTTCTTCCTTTCAGCTGAGTTTCTTTGCGCACCTCCTCCAGCACCTACGCGTCGACGAGGTGGCTCTTCTACAACTGACCCAGTTCAGGGGCAGAACGTGGATGACCTTGTTCCTGGTACTACTATGGGGCCTACTCCTGACCAGTGCGTGGAACACCTTCTGCCAGCTTACACAGGCCAGTTTGACTTTACACCACCACCACTTGAGGGTACACCACATAAGCAGTTTGCATGGACAGCGGACTCGCTGACGAAGCTAATGACAATGACGCAGCAGCTCTGGGCTCATCACACAAAGGCCAGAGGACCACCCCCTCCTTCAGAACCACATGCTCCTCACCCGGCTGCCATGTTTACTGTGACTACTATAGATATTCCCCGACGTTGCTGGACACGGGAACACAAACACTGCACCAGAAGAGGAGTCAGCAAACGGGGCAGCAGATACACACTACAAGAAAAATGGATAGAACTGACGGACATTCCGACCGACTTTCTTCGGTCGGAAATTTCTAACGATTTTCCAACGAATATCGCGATTGGTCGAAAGTTTCTGATGGAAAAAATCAGTCGTAAAACGGTCAGAATTTTCCGACGATTTTGCAACGGCAATAATTTCGAATTATGGTCGTTAGAAATCCGTCAAAAATTTACAACAGACCCTCTTTGGTCAGATATTTTCAACGGGCCTCTTTGGTCAGAAATTTTCGACGGACCCTCGTCGGTCAGAAATTTCTGAAGGGCACTAGTCGGTCAGACATTTCCAACTGGGTTTCCAACCGAAATTTGCGTCAGAAAATTTTGATATATAAACACAGAGCCATTTACCCTAATGTCTCCTTCCCCTCTGATATTTTCTCCGAAAAAGTCTCATCTCCCTTCCCCCCAATGTCTGTCTCCCTCGCTTAAGCTTGTTTTTCTGGTCATCTCTCTCTCCGTCGAGTACTCTGGCCGTCTCCATCACCCACAAGCGTCCCGGCCATCTCCGGCAACCCAACCATTCCGGCCAACACCATCTTTCCCGATATGTAAGTTTTTTTTTGTTTAGTTTATGTTTTTTAATTAAAGATTTTGTCACTGATGTTTATATTTAGATCTATAGAATTAAGTTTATGATAAAAGTTTTGCAAGATTTGTATATGCATGTGCTTGTTTTGTTTGTAAAAACATTTTTGATTGTTTTGTTCTTGTATAGTTTTTATTTTATTTTTATACGTTTCTAGAAATATATGTATATATTTAAAAATGATTTCAAGGATGTGATCTCATTGAGTCAATAAACCTCTTCTACACCGGGTCTCGTTCAAGATATGGAGAAGCTGAAGACATAGCTCGTTGAAGAGCGGATAAAACGACGGGCTATGGAAGAACAACTTCCTTGCGTCACTGATTTCATATCTCAGGTTTACCCCGAACAATTCTCAGTTTTGCAGTTCGATTCTCTGTTAAACGTTTTTCAACTATTATGTATTTTAAATGTTTTTCTTTTTAATAACTTAATTATTTAATTATATTGTCGTAAATTTTTAATTTTGAAAATTTGCAATCTTAATTAAGATTCATATTTTAGTTTATAAGTTTATCTTTAATTTTAAATTTAAATTATTATTTGACGATTTTGAATTTATATTTGTAAAAATTTAAATTTTGACGGATGAATCGGTGAGTTATTTCTGACGAACTCAATCTGTCAAAAAATTCTGATGGATACATCTGTCAAAAAATTTTGACGGATAAATTTCGAGTGAGAAACTTCCTACCGAAAAAATCCATCAAAAACGGTTGGAAATTTACAACCATTTTTTGATGGAGTAAAAAATTTCTGACGAAATAGAATTGACGGTCGAATCCGTCAGAAACCCGTCAGAACAAACCTTTTCTGACCATTTTCCGACCCGTTGGAAATTTTTCATTTTCTTGTAGTGACAGAGCGTGATGCAAGCCTTCCTAGGCGCAGGCGAGGACCAGGACAAAGCAGGAGTTGCAGTCCCGAGGACCACCATTGAGCAGTATCATTGCTATCTATCCATTGTCTTATATTATTTTTTTTATCTTTATGTATTTTTGCGTATGTCGTATTCTCCTTTCGATTTATCTTCACTCCGAGACGGTGTGAAGTAAGTTTGGGGGAGAGTACCTTCTGGGACTAACGCTTTCTTTTGTTTCTCTTGAGTCACTATGATGTTTTTCTTGAGTTAGTTTCATGTTTTATTTAGTCATTTTTTTTGGGAACGAGGACCTTACTCTAGGATGATGATTAACCATGTGTGCTTTTAATTGTCTTTCTAGTGACCTTTATTGCAGAATGTTGAGTGTACTGAGGAGCTATGCACCTCTTTCTTTGGACCATTCTCCTTGACCAGAAAGGTTTCAAACTTTGAAGTTTAGATGGAAGAACAATTGACTCTACTTTATATGAACCTAACCGGATTTAAATATTCTCATATAGGTGCTATATTGGGAAACAAATCACATTCCGGACTTCTTTAACCTTTCACCACTCTTATTGTCCTGAATGACTAGTACCTACCTTGAACCTTAACCTCTTTCAGAATTCATGCATTCTTTTCCATTGTCTTATGTGTAGATATGTACAAAAAAGTCAAAGAAAAAAGGATTGACGCAACTTTCTAATCACTATTCTCATAGCTGCAACAAGTGAAAGGAAGAGAAAAGGAATATGGAAAAGGTTGATAAAAATCAGTAGGAATGGGGAAAATTTCAAAAATCAGGAGATCAACTCTTCATGACTAAAGTGCTGGCTAACACTTCAGAAAAAAAGTAAAGTAAAAGAAAAAAAAGGAAAAAAAAACGAAAAAGAAAAAGAACATTATGAAGAGTGAAACCAGAGGATCGAGTTGTATCTTTCAGCACTAAGAGCCCCTGGAAAGAAAGATGCCAAAGGAAGTGAAGGAACATCCAAAGAAAAGAGTGGTCCAAAAGAGAAGACACCAAAAGGAGTACAGGCAACATCAAAAGAATAGAGTGGTTAGAGGTTGTGGACATCAATGAGGCCATTCTCTCTTGCTATTTTGCATAATATTTTGCACCCTCTACGAAAATTTGGTAATTTCTAAACACTTTTAGCTCCACCATCAAACTAGCCTACCGAATTCCAACCGTCGTATATCCCAAGTAGCACTTGTATTGAGAATACCATGCCATTACTAGTGAATGTAGAGAGTTGATTGTTTGGAAGTCGAGATTTTATTTTGTTTTGAGATCATAAGTATGGAATTGGGTTGGAAAGATTACGGTTTTGCTCTGGTTTGTAGGTGCATCTCTAGTTCTTAATTTATGTGGTCTGCAGGTCACAGTCATTGGTATGGTTACTGAGAGTTTGTGAGTTCCCTGTTTCAAAACCTCTTTCTTGGATCATGGTGGTTTGCTTGGAGACAAGCAAAAGACTAGTACGAGGGAGTTGATATATTGCGTTTTTAACGCATCTTAACCAATTTTCAATTGTTTTTCGAGTCTCGTTTTTCCAGTATTTTCAGGTTGGAAGGCATTAGATTGAAGTTATGGGATCAAGAAGCAAGGATTGGAGCATAATAGAGCAAAAAATACATTTTTAAGTCAAGACCGATCAATCTTATTTTTGGATCGGTCGATCACTTTCAGTAGGAAATTTGTGGCCAAAAGGAAGAACGAGCATGTCAAGTGAAATTAGTCAGCCAGAAATCAATCGAACGATCACAGAGTATGATCGACCGACCCTTTCCAAGATCGACCGGTCGCCACAATGTGACTGGTCGATCGTCGAGCCGGTCTGCACGTGCAAAAACAATATTTTTGGGATTAATCCAATTTTTAAGCCGGTTTACCCCAGGGATTCGTGCCAGACGTGTTTAGACCTGTATTTGTATTTTCAGTTTTTAGTAGTTTTCAGAGTACGTTACGTTTACATTGGATTTTCTTTAGCTCTGGAGACATAGAAAGAAATCTAAACACTTCATAGAGAAGCTTTTCTGAACCCTTGTTTTATTCTATTTTATCAATGAATCATTCAGTTATTCTCTGTGTTCTTCATTCCATGTCTGAGTAATCCATCAGTTAGGCAGGGCTGAATCAAGGGAATCCATGAATCGTTGAAACCTATATGTTAGATAGGGAATAAACCATATGGTTCTTCATCTAGATTAATCTCATTGCTTGAACTAGACTGCACACCTAGTTCATGATCTCTAGCATGTTTAACGCACCGAAACTGATTGTTTAAACTCTTGAAACAAATCTAGATGAGCAAGTAATTGTAACCGACGGAAGTTATTATGAAACTTGTGAACAAATCAAACCTGTTGGACTGCATTTTTAGGATTCTAAATTCAACGGAAGTTAGTATTTAGATTACTAAAACATAGGATTTAGTACTGCGGAAGTAGACTAAATTACTTGAGTTGTTTGAGTTCAAGAACGGTTGTTAATAATATTCCTTATTTAATATTCATTTCATGATTGATGTTGCCCTGAAAGTTGCCCAATGCCTAGCATTTTAATCCATAAGTTTAACTTCGTTTACATTCTGTTATTTACATTTATCACAATTGAAACCACAAAACAAACTATTTTAATTCTAGCTTGATTCTTCTCTCGTAGCTTCATAGTGTAACCTTGGTCTTTGAGGAATTCGATCCCTATATACTACCGCGCACACCCGTGCACTTGCGGTTGGTTTTAGTGGTAAAACCTGAGTACATCAGAACATCAAACAACTAAGAATTCGGGAAGAATTCTATTGAGAGGGGGAGAGTGTAATAACCCTTGTTACAGAGTAAAGCAGATACAAGGAAAAATCACGCGACAATCAAAAAAATTACGCAAGCAAGTAGAAGTCGGATTGATTTATTCCCGTGGATGGTTGCGGATCCAAAGATATATAAGAAAAATTAGAAAGTCTTAGAGTAGTTTTCCATCTGAAGAAATAAATTCTTCAGGAAATTTAATGGATTGAAAACGAACGCGGTTCGGCCTAGAAAGTCTTAGTCGCACGGGAAAAATAATCGAAAATTTATTTTAGGGCCTTAAGATAGGAATGACCTTAGACTTATTTTAGGAATGTTTTGGTCTAAGAAATCTAGGTTTTTGTCAAGGAGACAACCTATAACTTCTCTTGAGCTCGTTATCCACCCCTATAGAAATTTACCTTAAGGCTTCAACTTTCTTTTGTCCAAGCAACTCGAGAAAGTTGAAGCCTTAAGGTAAATTTTCGGTCTTTAGCTTTCTTTTTTTAATTAATTAATTTTTTTTTTAAAATTTTCTTAGTTAGAATTTAAATATTCTTTCTTACCCTATCCTTCATGTGACTAGATTTCTAAAGTTCTATATTTTTCCGATAGAAGTTTAAGCGAAGCCGACCGCGAGATAGGAGCAGTTGCAGTCTAAAACTTTCACCTACGTGTGGAGGTGAGTCTTGGTTATGGAGTATGATTGTTGTGTGTGTGGTTAACAACGGAAAAAACAAGATTATTGGTTGATGCGTTGATAGGTTGTGCGTTTAGATATATATACTGATATGATAATGATTGATTCTTGTGAAGATATTGGGTTATATCCTTTGGGCCTTGGCATGGAGGGTATAACGTGTTTGATCATGTCATAACGGGGAAACTCATAAATCCATGGACTTCCAAATAGGAATAATTCATGAGGGTCCGAAACTCGGGTGGAGTGTCGTGATAGTCATTGGTGTCCACTCGAGGCCCGTGCCTTGTTCGCGGCCTTACCAAAATTAGTTCCGGGTAGGACGCGAAGACACGTGTGATAGGGCTAGCTACCCTCGACCGTGTGGCTGCATGACGATGCGGCAGTTGTGTGATCCGGCCCATCGGCTTTTTAGACTTTGTGTTTAGAGTCAAGGGGCGCAAGAATGGATGTTGGATGGATTTCATATCGAGATTGGAACCAATGGCGAGAGGCAGTCCTCGACGATCTATGAAGTCTAGCCACTCGTGAAGAATAGATGATTGGATTAATTGATTGCTTAATTTTTTCATTGTGCATTGCTTGAAATAATTAAACTCTGCTGCTTGATAATTGATGCATATTGGGGGGAATAATTTAATTGTTAGGGAACCCGACAAACTGTGAAAATTAGTTGCTCATTAGACTCTTTGTTTTGCAGGTAACCCTTTGTAAGTTGCATTTGGGATCGGAGGAGCACAAAGCTGTTGGTGTAGATTTGCTAACTTTTTGCAAACATGTATGATATGGGTTTGAATATCGGCTGAGCATGTATAAATTATTTGATGTAGTTGAAACGAAAGTATATATGAATAAGAAAGGTTTGTGAAATGCTTGGATTCCATATGATACTAGTCCAAGTCCGTGACAAACTAACTAACGATTTCAAATTCGGGTTGCAAAACCTTAACTTGAAATCGCTAGGGAACACGTTCTTGGACCTTTGATCTTGTGATTTTGGATCTGATCCAGGAACCTGGGGCCAAGGGTTTGGGACGTAGTAGTAGCATCTTTGATCTGGTTAAAGTTCTTTAGTTCGTCGTGAATGTTTTTCTTTGATTGGTGCATGTCAAACTAATTAACTTTTACTTATTCCCGATCAGGGGTGTCACATAACCAATAAGCAAGTCAACGTCGATGATATTTATGCATGCAAAGTAGTAGTTCAAATGATAAATGAGAAAGAGGATCGTGAAAAAAGTCTAGTGGAAAGTGTACATAAAGAAATGATTGCCCAAATCAGAAAGAAGCAACAGAAAAAAATAAAAAACATTTGGATCACTAGTCCATACACTAAAAGGTCAAAACAAGTGGGATATAGATGAGTTGTTACACCAAAGAAAGTTCAAAATGAAAATGTCTGCAAGGAGACATGATGTGGTATATGTAACTAATTTTAAGTTCCTTATATTTTGGCAATAAAGAAAGAACTTGAATTATACGACCCACTACAAAATGGTAATTCATGAAAGATAAAATCCATGAAGGATTGATGATATCAAAATCATGTTCCCGGGAACATTAGCTATTCAATCGAAATATGTTTTATGCGATATACGAAATATTAAAAGTTAACCAATATACCCATCTGTATTTATCAAGATATTATATATCAATAGAATCATTGATTTGAATATAATCAAAACCCTTGAAGAACTATAGAAAAATGTATTTGAAAGAAAACACTTAATAATATCATATTATCTTTATGTATTTCAAACTGGAGATCTAAAAATGAGATGTTATCTTAAAAGATCCTTAACTTATTTTATATTAAGATGCTCATATAAGTTTGGTATTGAAATACCATAGTTAAAGTGTTATTTTGGAAAGTTATTAATCTTTCATATGACTCAAAGATATGATTTGATATGAAAATTTAAAAAGTCATAACAATAATATTTATAATAAGAGCATGAATAATTCTTATATACAAGACAAAGGAATAGACGAGTGTATCTAAAGATTTTTGTCTTGAAGTCCATATAGATGAAGAAATCGTTGTCTACGTCAAAAGAGAATTATGGACCAAAAGTCTAAAGACATATATATCATAATAGAAATAAAAAGAGTTTATTCGGCTTAAGATCAATTCTCAAAAGAGATATATTTGACTTGATGTACATCTTAAAGATATTGTTTCCAGAGGAAGAAATGTGATAATGTGTGTGGTTGTAATTTTTTAGTTATTATGGTTTTTATTCCACTAGATTTTTCTATAACAAGGTTTTAACAAGGCAATAAAGAACATTTATCACATTTGATAGACACAAAAATGGATAATGATAATTTTAAAGCTGAAAGTCTATCATTGAGCTAAAGTCATTAAAATGAAAAGAATCGAAGAAAGAAAATGATAAAAGTCATAAGAAGAGTCATGCATTGTAGAAGAATGTCGATTTTCATGTCTTACAAGTCTTTTCAAGTGAAAATTTGACTTATATACGCATGAGACTGCATTCTTTTTTCCTTAACTATTATTTTTTCATTGGGTTTTCCTATAAGTTTTTAACGAGGCAGCATCTACGGCGTTTTGAAAACAGTTTCGTATAATGAACCTCAAAGGAAAGTGTTATAAATACTATGTACTATCCATTAAGGAAAGTTTTAGATTTACTTGATTAGCAAGTTTATTTTTTCTCCAAGTTCTACTTGACCTCCAAGATATTGTAATCCTATACAAATGACATTTTTATTCATAAATAAGACTCATCAATTTTCTTCTTCTCTTCTCTACTTATAACAAGATTATGTATGAAATTTGAATTTTATAAAAGATGAGCTATGTTTTTGCATATGGATTGAACATATTGTGATACATTAGGTATGTTATGGCCATTTTCCCCTCTAAAAACCAATATATGTCACGACCAAACATGACCAATATTTGTCACGTTTTTGTCAGGTTTTCTACCGTGTCTATTTGTGCCACATTTTATATCATGGCTTTTTGTGATTTGGTTATCATGGCTTTATCATGAAATGATAAAAATTGTTAAGAAGCATTAACGTTTTAAATCGTGACTATTCTGATCATGTTTTGGTATGTGGGTTTCTGAGAAAATATAAACCACAAAGATATCTAGGATTTTTGTGGCTATTGTTTGCTAAGATTTTTATATTTAGTAACATTTTTGTGCTGATCTTTTATAAGTTTGTAAGAAAATTATTATAAATGAAAGCCTTGATGAGAAATTGCTAAGAATTATAAGTTAGATGTACATAAACCCTAAGATCTTTAAACATTTAGGTTTATCACATAATAGAATCATATGAATGTTTATAGACTTACATATATTTATTGTTCCTAAGAGATCTTCATGAATGGAATAAATTCTGAATGGAAGACGAACAACTCAATCTCTTCTTAGGAACTTTTAGGTTTATCTCGCCTTGCCTATAAGAACTTATGTATTGCTTTTAGAATATCACATTATGATGGTCTAAAAATATGTATTTATAGGTGGAGAGAGTACTTAATCATCTTTAGGATTTCCTTTAAATTAATCTCAACCGTCCATCAAGGTAGAGATAAATTAGGAATTTCCCTTTTATTTCCAATTTTATTGGTCACCAAATATATTAAGGAATAACAATATTCTAATAGAACGAATAAATATAAGACCATATAATTGGGAAAAATAAATATTCCTTACAATCACCAACTTGGTCGTTAGTAAGATCTACTAATGTTTTCTTTATGGAATCATAAGGTCAGCATAATATGCTATAACTTTATTTTCATTTGGTCATGATAAGTGTTTTGACTAATCTAGTAATCAATGAGAGTCATGGAGGTTACATATCATTTTGCAACATGATCTCTTCCATGTACCACATTGACCACCTTCATAGTTAAACCATAAACATAAGTAGGAGTCTCATAATGGTCCCTTTAATGTCTTTAAATAAAGACTCATTCTCTTATCAAAAATCCAATAATCAATAATGTGTTTGCAACTTGGAAACAGAGTATATAAAATATGTAAAATTCATAAAGAGTTCAAATAATTTTCATACATAGGCCTAATCGTACAAATAACATATTTAAGCGTTATCCTCAAGACTCATTCTTTCAGCATGCTTAATGAAAGTCTTTGGAAGTAAATCTTTTGTAAATATGTGTGCAACCATAAGTTCAGTGCCTATATGTTCAGTGAAAAACTTTTATCTTTTGACATCTTACTGCAGTGATAGATATTTGATGTTCATATGCTTGGCTCCTTTAGATATCCTATCATACTTATAGAAGAAGATTGCAACTTGATTGTCACACTAAAAAGTGAGAGGCTTGTCAACAAAACTCAAAGCCCCAAACTCCAACACAAAATTCCGTAACCATCTTCCTTGAATAGAAGCCTCATAACATACAACATACTCATCTTCCATAGTGGATGTGTAGATTAACTATGACTTCTGGCTTTTCCATGAGATGGCACCTCCACCAAGGAGATACACATAGCCGAGAGTACAATGTTTAGAGTCTTTGCAGCCACCAAAATCTGAGTCTGAAAACCCAACCATCTGTGGATGTGTTGATTTTTGATATGTCAAAATGTAGTTTCTTGTTCCCTTTAAGTATCCCAAAACCTTCTTTGCAGCTTGCCAATGAGCTAGTCCTGGGTTTACTCAGAAATCTACCCAGCATGCCAACTGTCTGGCTAATATCAAGTCTAGTACAAACCTACGCATACATCAAACTTCCCACGAGAGATGCATAAGGGTATTTTTTCATTTCATTACGTTCTATTTCATTCTGCGGACATTGCTTAAGATTAAACGTATCACCTTTATGCATAGTAACAATGCTAGAAGAACATGTTATCATGCTGAATCTCTCAAGAACTTTATCAATATATGCTTTCTGAGACAGATCCAAAATTCTTAGTGACCTGTCAAGGAATATCTCAATTCATATCACATAGGATGCTTCACCCATATCTTTTATTTCAAAGTTCTTAGAGAGATAACTCTTAGTCTCATGTAATAAACCAATATCACTGCTGGCTAATAAGATTTCATCAACGTACATAACCAAAATATGAACTTACTCCCACTGATCTTGTGGTATAGGCATGGGTCCACAATGTTTTCTTTGAAACCAAATTTCGAAATGGTTTCATCGAACTTTATGTACCATTGCGTCGATCAGCCCATATATTGATTTCTTCAATTTGCAGACCATGTCTTCCTGACCTTTGATTATGAAGTCTCTGGGTTGACACATATAGACTTCTTCTTGTAAGTCTCCATTAAGAAAGGCGGTTTTCACATTCATTTGATGTAACTCGAGATCATATTCAGCTACATATGCCATGATAATTTTGAGTCTTTTCTAGACACAAGTGAAAAAGGTTCATTGTAATCAATGCCTTCTTTTTGATTAACCCTTTGGCTACAAGTCTAAATTTACGTCGGTTGCCATGACAGTCGAGCTTGGTCTTATGGATCCACTTGCACCCAACTGCTTTGTGTTCTTCAGCCAACGGAACAACATCCCAAACTTCATTCTTAACCATTGAGTCTATTTCATCTTTACTTGCCTCAATCCATTGATCAGAATTAACATCTTTCATGGGTTGTGAATAAGAAACCCGATCTTTAATATTCTGTTCTCCAGATTTTATTTCATAAAGCACATAATCATCAGAAATCACAGATCTTCTCTCACGAGTTGATCTTCTTAATTATGGTTCCTCTTGTGTTTCATGTTCGTTATTGGTGATATATTTATCATGGAGCGGTTGATCATTCAATTGGTTTTCCTCGTTGTCCAATGGTTCAACAACATAAGGATTTCCAACATTTGGAACTAAGGGTAAAGGGATATTTACCCTAATTTCTTGAATGACCAAATATTGAACTTTATCACTCTCACTAATCTCACCATTCTCATAAAATCTGACATTACTGGTTATTACTATTCTCTATTATGGGTTGGACAGTAAAATCTATATCCTTTAGAGTTATCCAGATAACTAATAAAGAAACCACTTACTATTCTGAAATCTAATTTCTTTTAATGAGGATTGTATATTCTTGCTTCAGCTGGACATCCCCAAACTTGAAGGTGTAACCGACTAGGTTTCCAGCATTTCCACAGTTCAAAAGGAGTCTTTGGAACCACGTTGCTAGCAACTCTATTCAAGATAAGGCTGCAGTACATAATGCATCCATCCACAATGATATAGGTAAATTAGCATGACTCATCATGGATCTAATCATTCCAATATAAGTATGGTTATGCCTTTCAACTACACCATTCTGCCATGGAAAACCAGGCGTTGTGTATTGAGAAACAACTCCTAATTTTTGGAGGAGTTTGGCAAATGGTCCAGGATGTTGCCATGTTTCATCATATCTGCCATAAAATTCGCCACCTCTATCAGACCTAACGATTTTCACCTTTCTATCTAATTTTCTCTCTACTTCATTAATGAATACTTGTACAATATCCACATATTGATACTTTTCATGCAATAGATAGAGATAATAGTAACGTGAATAATCATCGATAAAGGTAATGAAGTATTTTTCACCCCCAAAAATTGGAACGTCAAAAGGTCCACAAATATATGTATGTATGATTTCAAGAAGCTGTGTACTTCTTGTGGCTCCTCTTTTAGTGTGTTTAGTTTGCTTGCCCTTAATGCAATCTATACACTCTTTATTATTGGTGAAATCAAGATTCGGCATGACTCCATCTTTTACCAATCTTTTGATTCTTTTACTAGAAATGTGTCCTAGTCTTTTATGTCACAAGAAATATGAATCATTAACACATGTTTTAGTTCAACGATTATCTTGCATGGTGAGATGTGTTTCAAAATTTTGATCAAACAAATTTAACTTGTAACAACCATTAATTAATATTTCAAAACCAATTTGATTAGAGTTCTGAAATAAATTGAAACAACCATCTCCTTGAGAAGACTTAAAACCAGCCAAATCAAGTTTGCTTACTGAAACTAAATTACGGGAAATAGATGGAAAATAAAGAGTTTGAAATAAATCCAAACAAAATCCACTATCTAAAATGAGACGATAAGTGCCAATACCTTCAACTAGCGCTCTGTCTCGATTCCCCATCAGTATATAGTTTTCACTTGGATTTAGGGTCTGGGTTGTAAGGAATCCATGCAAGGAATTAATAACATGTACATTAGCACCACTATCAATCCATCAAGTATCAGAAGAAACATGAGTAAAGTTAGATTCGAAAAAGCTTACTGACCATAAGGTTACCGTTCTTTTCAAACCCTTCTTTTCTTTTTGGTCAGTCGTTCTGAAAGTGACCAGACTTTTTGAAAAAGCTGAATCGGTCATCTTTTCTTGCCTTCTTCTCATTGACTTGATTAGAATCATTCATTCTGGTTAGTGCTATCTTATGGATCACTTGATGTCTTTTCCTAGCTTTAGATCCAGCTCCTTGGACATAGTGGGCAACTTTAATAACTTCACGACCGAGCCTTGATTCCTCTTGGACTAGTTTGTTAGCTAATTCAATAGACGTCCATTTTTCAACAATGGCGTTGTAATTGATTTGGAATGGTCATACTGAGGAGGTAAAGAGTTTAGGATAAACTAGAAAAGAAAAGAATCATCCACACTCATTCCTAAACCCTTTAGCTTAGCCGCAAGATTGATCATTTGAATGCAATATTTATGCATAGACCTTGTGCCATCATGTTTCATGGTTGTAAGATATGTTATAAGTTTCTCGACAAGGGATTTGTCTGCAGTCTTAAACCGTGCTTCTATAGCTGCTAGATAAACCTTTGCTTTCTCTGCAACTGGAAGGGATGTTTTGATGTTGCTAGCTATTATCATCCTTAAGAACATGATGCTCAATCTATTAGCTTTCTCCCATGCTTAATGGAAAGCCTTTTCTTCTTCATTACTATCATTAGTTAGTTGGCTAGGTTCTTCTTCACGAAGTGCCAAATCCAAATCTAGTACAGCTAATGCGAACTCAACTTTATCTTTCCATTCTGAGAAGTTGGTTTCTGTGAGGATTGGGACAGAAGAGACCATAGATGACAAACTAGCAGGGAATGATGCTGCATTTTAAAGATTGACCAAGAAGTAATTAGGCTTCATAACTTAATCAACACTTAAGAATTGAATGTGTATGACAAGAAATTATAATGTTCATGTGGGAATCACATTATCTCAGACAAAGTCATAGATTCATGAAACTTTATTTTGGTGGTGTACCGAATTATTCAAGCTAAGTTATATGTGTATATTCTTAGCCTTCACGATAACAATCATTCCATTATTAGTGATGTATTGAATTACTCAAACCAAATTATCAGTGGATGTTTTTAGTTTACAAAATACATACACTATAAGTTATTGATCAATTGTTATGGTTATAGTCTACATGTGGGTAATTAAATAATTCATAAGAAGATCAAAAACTTGGTTTAAATAATGATTTTTATTTGCAATATTCATAGGATAAAGTCACTATGGTTAGCTAAACCCTAGTAGGCACTTTATATGAAATATAATTTTGTACAAGTTATAGTTAAGGTGTTTTGTATATATAAATTAGTTCTATACAAATTATGCCTAGGAAATGTTATAACTTATGTGAAAAATCGGTTTTGTACAAATTATGTACAAAACAATTATGCAGAATATTCAAAACACTCTGTACGAATATGCATAGGCCAATTATCATTATTAGTTTTGCATAAAAACTTCAGGAATCATTATTTGCAGGAAAGGTTTGCGAAAACCCTAATTCGTAGAAGCCCAAAATTTGCAAAGAAAAAGATTTGCGAAATAAACCCTAATTCGCAGAAATCAATTTTTGCATGGATTCTGTACGGCAAAAATTATAATTCGAGTTTGCACAAATTATGCGCGATTGTTTTTAACATATAATTATAACTCTTATATGTACAAACTATGCACGATTCTTTTATTAGTAAAATAAAAATCTCAGATGCACAGATAACGCGCAATTCTATTAAACAAACCTAATATAATTCTCTAATGCAAAAAATTTGCACACATATGAAAGTTAAACTCATAAACAGATCTAGAAATCATAATACTTAGATCTATCAATTTCAGTTACCTAGTTCATAGATCTATTATTCTTAATGGATTAAACAAATGTTCATAAACATGCTCTGATACCACCTCTAAGTTAGATTTACATGAACCCTAAGATCTTTATATATCTAGGTTAATCACATAATAGATTCATATGAATGTTTATAGACTTACATGCATTCATTATGCCTGAGAGATCTTCCCAAATGGAATGAAGCATAAAAAGAAGATGAACAACTCAATCTCTTATGAGGAACTTTTAGGTTTCTCTCGCCTTGCCTATAACTTTATGTGTTACTTTTAGAATATCTTTATGATGACCTAAAGATATGTATTTATAGGTGGAGAGAGGGATTAATTCCTCTTTAGGGTTTCCTTTGATTAATCTCAATAGTCCATCAAGGTAGATATAAATAAGGAGAGAACCCTAATGTTTTGTTAAAGCGATGGAGTTTAGTTCTAAATTTTGTATTAATATTTAGAAAAAGTAATTAAATTTATTTCATCATAAATTTAAGATATTTTTGAAAATATTCATTCATCAATCGTAAATTTGAAAGTGGTATCAAACTTGTGGTAAAACTGAAATTTCCCCATCCTTGATACTGAAATCAAAACATTTATATAAAATTTTAAACACAATAAAGTACGTTACAAACATTTGAAATTAAACTTCGTTGTAAAAAAAAAACATTTCAAATTAAACATAGTTGTAGCTCTTAAGTCTTACAAAAAGTGAGATTAGTAATTCAAGAGGAGACAAACTCATTCACATCAAAGTTCCCTAGCACACCACTTATTTAAATCTGATTGTTGAGCTGGGGTAAAATCTAAGGAGGAGGCTGGTTGAGCTCGTGTGGGTGTTGGTAAGGCAGCAAGAACAGAGGGTTAAGAAAGGTTGGGCTGCTGGTGTGTAGTGGGATTAACCCCAAGTTTATGTAGAACGACATTGAGAGAAGATCATTGTGCAGCTATGTAAGATCCCTAAATCCAAACCCATTATTTTCCCTTTATTTTGAGAGAAGTCCATTAGGATAAACCTTAGGGTTCTCTCCTTATTTTCTTATAAAAGGAGGTGACTCCTTCTCTTTTTCCCCATTAGAGAAAACTTAGCAAAGCTCTGCAGAGATCTCGAGCCATAAAGCCGTCACAGTGGAACCCTAGCCGCTGGCCATCACCTCCAACCACAACGACCATCGCCGACCGTCCACTGCCATCATCGCCGATCTGCTTCCTCCTTCGCCCTCTTTTGTCGTTATCTTTTAGATCTATACAGTAAGCCCGATATATACATGTCATTCTTCTTCCTTTCAACGATTTGTCATTGGAGTGACATATCTGATTCCTAATCCCTTTCCCCATCTTTTGTTGAGTGTGAGACTGCATATCTGAGGATGTGAGGCTGTCTTCTTCTTCTTCTCCTAGATCTGGATCCGTGTCGATGAGTAAGGCTTAGGTGAAGACTCGGTTGTGAATCCTTTTCATGTTGTATAATGTATCGGGTGTTAGTCCCTTGTTAATATTGTCTAGATCTAGGTCTGACTTGTGTTGATGTAATGAAAGTATGATAATTTTTTTATTGTGATGAAAGAACCTAGATGTGACAGGTTCTTAAAGAATAACCGGTTGTGTGATAACATTGAAATTCAATGAGACTGTTGGGAGTTGTGACCCGTCGATTAGTTAAGCAGGGCGATGTGAACACCGTATAATAGTTATGTTGGGAGATGTGAACACCGTCGATCAGTTATGTTTGGGCATTGTGAACACCGTCGATCAGTTAAATTAGGGCGATAATGAATGTCATCGATTAGTTTTAGTGTGTTAGAATGCGTCAAAGAAGAAGGGTGGTAACGATGGGGAGGAAGTTGTGGTTTACGGTATGAGTTACCAGCGCTGTTGGTAACGAAAATAGTCGCTCATGGAGGAGAAAGGTCCACAGGAGAATAGGTCCATAATGTTTCTAGAGTCAGGTTGTTTGTACTTCCTAGGTGTATTAGCTCGTGACTTGTTTTGTTGCATTATGTAATATGAAATGAGTTCGTAGTTTCCCATAACCTACCCTCACTGAGTATCCCAATACTCACCCCTCCCTTTTGCAGGAGTAGGAATCCTGGGTGGTGCCACCTTTCGGAAAGGATTTGTGTAAGACCCGTTCCTGGCTGTTAAGCCCAACATGGACCCGCGGCCATACTTAGCTAGATCATAGGGTGTTTGTTCTCTTTTAATGTTCCATAATTTACTAAGTCATTTTCGATCAAGTGAGGTTCATACATTCCAACCCTAAGTCTAGACAATAAGAGAAATTGTATCTTTATTAATAACAAACATGTGATCCATACAATGTAGTCATATCATTCAGTTTGCACATTAGGTTACCATAAGTTCATATTACAATACAATACTATACTATCCCAACCCACACATCCATCCACGGCCTGGTCCTCATGGTTCCTTGGCCTTGCCACGGTCCTGGTCAGATCCTGAAACCAACATACACACGATATAATAACATAAGTAATCCGATAGCTTAACATTCACAAGTTCTATTGCATGGTTCGGTTCACCTAGTCTAAGTTCCCAAACTATCCCAATCAGTACACTAAGTGACGATCACACCAGGATACTCAAATATGACTATTCTAACACCAGAATCAACACCTGGTCAGTCTAATCCGATCCAACCCAGTCCATTGTCCCGACTGTACCGGATCTGCCTAGGGTCGGGTCCATTTCTGACCCTTTTTGAAAGTAATTAAACTGATTATTAAAACTCATGATAATCTCCTAAAAATTCCAACTAAGAAGAATCCACAATCAGATTGGTGAGAACCGGCCTCCTTCACATAGAATTCGGCCAATTTCCACCAAACCGGCCATAACTGACCACCATCGGTTTGGTTTGATAAACCCAATCTAAATACATGATAATTCATGATAAATCCCCATTAAGAGGAATCCATGGTCGGATCCCATCAATTCCGTCCGGAACTAAGAGATCCGGACATACCTGCCCAACCAAGGCCATGGAGAGTTTCACTGAACAACCAAGGCCATGGCTCGGCCATTCTGTGTCGGAATCATCCAACATATTCAGAATAAAGAAGAACACGAGTAGATCAGAAAGGAAAAGAGAAGAGATGGGTCTGTTCCAACCAATCCAACCACAGCCTACACGGAATTCCACCCGGGCCATGGTAGGATGGTTCGGTCCATCCCACTCACCTTGGGCGTACGCTCAGGAGTGCTCAAGCCTTTCTCCACGTCCTTATCCTTTCCTCTGATAACCATCATCAACCGATCTTCAAGCCACACAGACACACTTCTGGTCGGAATTCACCAACAACCCACACGGCCAACCCTTTGGATCGATCTCTCTCTCTCTCTATCTTTCTTTCTCTCTGTCACGATTTGGGCAGAGCTTTCCTTAGGGAAAATTGTCTTTGTTTTCGTGCCCATGGCTGTGTTTTCATAGGGAAAGGGGTCGGCCAACTGCCTGGGCGAACAGGCACAACCGATTGGGCAGTTTACACCCATTCGGCCAAACTGCCTCCAACCGCCTGGAACTGCCCCTTCTTCCCTTTGGGCTGGACGAAACATAAGCCCACACCCATATCCTGATGTCTGGCCTGCTTGCCCAAGTACCCAAACCCACGAAGCCCCCATACCCAACAAGATCAGCCCTTGACCCATGGGCCCTTTGTGATCGACCCACAACCAACCGGACCACAACCGCCCATGACCCGACCACACTGGCCCGGACTATAACACTCCACCCAGCTGAGTTGAGCTGAATTCCAGCTACTCCAGCTGAGTGAGCTAGAGGTCCAGCTGCTGGAGCTGACCTAAGCTAGTGTGAGCTACCCTGAGCTCGTACCAGCTGATGGAGCTAATGATCTAGCTGATGGAGCTGGTCCTAGCTAGTGGGAGCTGCTCCAAGCTTGCCCCAGCTGGTTAAGCTTGTGATCCACCTATGGGAGCTGACTTAAGCTTAGTGTAAGCTTACCCTGAGCTTGCCCTAGCTGATTGAGCTACTCCCCTTTACTCACCAGCTGCCCTAGCACTCATCCGGTCCTTATTTACTTGTCTCCATCCAATTCTGGTCAAGTCTCAGCATACTGATGCACTTAACCATCCCTTCCAGCCATGGTACGCTTGTCTTTAGGTCACATGACCTGACCAGTGCGTTCCCCCGCACCATGGCCGTGCCCGAAGGCCTTATCCAGATTTGGGGATGCTACAATTTGGTTTCTCGTTTTCTTTTAAAAGTTTTTCTTTAAGATATTTAAGACTATCTTTTTATGCTATTTTGATTTCAGTTGGGTTAATTTTATGTAAGACTATGATATTAATGGAATAAATGAGGTTTTGTACTTAATAGGATATGGTTGTGATTTGAGTATGATCTTGAGGGACGAGCTTCTTACAATTTGGTATAAGATCCAGGTTAAACCCAGTCAGCACTGTCCATTTGGGTAGATACTAGTTTATATATTATTATATTCGGGTTTCAAAGTTTTCGTAATGGAAGTTTTTAAAAGATTAGTGTTAAGGCACCACCAAAACCGAAGCTCGTTGTGCTTTCTTGCTCTGTTAGTTAGTAGGCTATCTTCTAATCCCTTGCAGTAGCCATCATGCCAAGTATTGTGAGAACTGTGAAAGCAACTACAATTTTCCAAAGAGCATGCCAACCGTTAGCCATAGAAGAACTTCATACTACGACATCAACAAGTGTAAACAAGACTCACATGTGAGAAGATCCAACTGTGGTAAATCTAGCAGGTGTGATTCTGGAGAATGCACAAGTTTTGAGGGATATCATGGGATTAGAAGAACATTAGAGCTACCATAATACCAATGGATGCCATATGTCAAGGAAGGTGTTGCAGCCAGAGCTGGAGCCATTCAACCTTCTTCAAGAGTGTATTTGAGTTCGCAACCTTCAGCACTATCTACACGTGTACAAGTGCAAAGATGATCATCATGGAAAGTGATGAGGCACATAGTAACATGAAGATGGAGATCTTCGTCGAGGAAGCGGATGCTATCGATTTTATAAACGTAAAAAGAACTTAGTGAGGAATACCGTTACAGCCAGATGCCCTCTTGAACACCGTAAGGACCTATCCGTCCACCACCTCAAGGGTGATGCCCTGGTATGGTGGGAAGGAGTGGTGGAAGGAGTTTAGGGGTTGTATCATCCGACTTAAAAGCTTTCAACAAGAGGTATTACCTAAGAGAGGCCATAGATCTAATGGAGGGCCAGTTCCAGGACATCCATCAGGGAAACATGAATGCAAGGGTATACGTGCGGATTTTATACACCTGAGGAGATTCGCTGGGCACTAACTAGGGGAGTGAGAACTGATTTTCCGCTTCCTAAAGGGAATCAGGATGGAACTGAAGAATAGTTGTAACATACAATATTACTGGGATATCCATGACCTGATCGCGAAGGAGGCAGAGCCTTAGGTAGGGTTGTAAGAAGAGCGTAGACAGAACAAAGCAGCACAAGCTCAGCGCCCGATGAGGACATCGCCAATGATGTAAGGTGGTTCCGCTGCGACAAGAATGTGGGAAGTGTGGAAGGAACCACACCGAGAAATAGTGAGTGGGAGTATACTACCAGTGCAGCTAGCAGAGCCATGTTAAGAGGTTTGGTCATCAAGGAAGACATGGTTTTACCGAGGGAACCAATGGACGAGGCTGTTTCCGGTGTGGAGTACCTACACACCAAGCCGGGAAAGCCGGACTCAACTAGTCGGAGCCACGACTGGAGTGCTCCCCTACTACCGATCCCAGCGAAGAGGTCAGAGAAAAGATCGAGGGTTTTTGTCATGGATGACCATGAAGGAGAAAAAAAAATTGCGGGATCTGTCAAGGTCACAGGACTGGCAGCATACACTATCTTCGACATTGGTGCGACACTTAGTCACGTTGGTGGAATTTAAGGTTAACTTCAATCATGGGCTACATGGTTTGGGACTGCTTGAATAGAGAGAATGATGACCATGGGAGTATGGGAGTGTCAATCTCTAGTTGGTGTAAACCTACCTGGATACCTAATAGAGTTGGAGTTGGGATGATACGAAGTGATAAAGTGAATAGATTAGTTGACTGACAAGGGGGTTGAGAGGAAAGTTGAATAAGGTGTTTGGAATGGACGAAGAATTCCAGTAGTGCTGCAAAAGGAAAGAGAGTTTTGGGATGGTTAATATTTAGAGATGTTTTAGTGATTAGAGGTGTGTCAGCGTTAGAGGTGTATCAATGTTTGAAGATGTGGCAGTGTGTAAAGGATGCTAGCGACGTGGCTTGGAAAGAAACCTGAGAAAGTTATAGTTGAATGGATATGAGGTGATCTTGGAACGGATTGGACCACAATTTGTGTCCATTTGTCCTCGATAGAAGGGGATGTTAAGTCTTATATTACTAGGACATGGATCTCTGTTATTATATGGATGTTGCAAGTAAAATAGATATATGGGAAGGGGGATGGTGCGTACTTGGAAGTGAATTCTCAGAGACTGGATACCATTCCTGCAGTAGCAGCGTATGCAGACGTACTTGAGCATTTATAAGGACCCCACCAAACTGAGATGGTGCACACGCCGTAGAGGGGAATTCCAAACATCCTATAGTCAAGGTAACCATGCCGGTTGGCACCATAGTGTTCGTTGAGTTGAAAAAGTAGCTAAAGGACATGGGGGAGAAAGGATTCAGCCAATCAAGCAGCTTTTATTATGAAGCACATATATTATTAAAAGGAAGAAAGACATGAGTTTTCGACTTTCCATGGTTTAAGGAGGATTAAATCATTTAGTTTTTGGAACCTACTACAAGTAGCTTTGGAGTTCTCTATGATAGATTTGAAATTGCAGTATTGCCTAATTCTTATATCGAAAAACAATATTCAGAAGACAACATTACGAACTGGTAATTGACTTTGCGAGTTGTAGAAATGGCTCTTTGGATCGACTGATGCTAAACATGTTATTATGGTGTGGTAGTCTAATCCACAGGAGGAGTGTGATTGTACTTGGGATTAGCTTGATAAGTTGTGTGCGAAGAATTGTTCGGTTAGTTTAATAAAGATGTGGTTGGGTACCATTCAACGGTCAATGACAGACTTCTATCCACAAGAGAGTGAATGACTTGGACGACAAGATCCAATGGACGAAATCTTGGGGTAAGTTCATTGTTTACAACGGTCATTACAACAGACCTCACAAAGACTTATCAAATTTTGAAGAGGAACTACCATGAGTAAGGATAAAGAAGGACTGTTAATAGAGTTTCACAGTTAAGGCTTGTTAGTTGAAAAATGTGGGCTGTGAGTCTGTAGATGATTGCTGCAAGGGTTACATGTGCAAGAATTGAAACGGTAAATGGTAACAATAGGTTTTGTTGTTGGATCACCAAGGACATGTCGATCAACCTATGTGGTGTACATGTGTTGAGCTGCGAAATGAAATTGGTTAAAGAATCTACTACTAGTTGAATCCATGCAAGACTTTAGCTACAACTTGAGAAAATGGATATCCTCGTATGAGCCATGTATGGGAGAAAATGTTGGAAACTCATATGCTGATCCAAAGTGGAGGAAATCCTAGATCTAAAGCCAAATATGATACATGGAACCTCTAAGCAAGTGAAATTGCTTGATGAGGAGCCGATTTATTAAATGCTGGAAGAAGTAAATTGCCATCAGAGGTTTATGCTGACAAGTGTCATAGTGAAGTGAAATTTGCATAGAGGGTGAAAGGATTCCGAGGATGGGAATACTTTTGGAGAATCTATTCGGAATTTAAGTTAAAGATGTTATGATTATGGTACGTGAGGTCATTTTTGATTGTGAGAGGATTCATGTGGTGGAATGTCAGATGGAATACCACAACGGATGTCTTATTTCACATTGGTTTTGTGTGTCGGCCTTTAACAATTTTTTAGAGCACTTGAGTTGATCTTGCAAAAGCCATTCGTAGAGATGTGTCGTAATGTATCAGTATCCAGCAAGAATGTTGAGTTTGGAACACAAGGAAGCGGTAGTTATGGAAAAAGACATGGATGATCTTAGTTTGATAGGTGTGGGAACCAAAATTCGCACTGTCGATTTCCATTAAATTATGGATGCAGGGTAAACCCTAGTTTCCCAGAGGTCTCTGATATCTGCTAAACCTCACGCCAATCAGCCACAATAAGAAGTAAATATTGAAAAAACAAAGTAAGAATCGAAAAGAGAGCAAATAGATGTCTTATTCCGAATTTTCGTATGAGCATTTACAACAGGATAGGAGCCTCGACTATGAGAGCTGTCGGTGAGATCGCTAGTTCTAATAACCTAAGACTCCCAAAACCCTAGTTGAGTCACAGCTCGGATAACAAAAACAGAATGTTGCCTAAATGCTCTAAGTTCTAAGCTATGTTTACTCTGTGTGAAGATTTTTGTTTGTCTTTGCATCATCACCCTTGAAGTCCTTATAAAGTCCTCTAAAGGCGGTTTGCTCTTTACACTTCTTCCCTTGGTAGAATTTATCGTTTCGCGAAATATTCCTTTTTTCCTCGATCTTCATGATTATCTCCGGAAACCTAACATTTATCCCTTCCTGCAAAATAAAAGATATTCTGTTGCAAAGTTTAGGCTTGATTTCTGGATAAAATAGCGAGTGGGCCTTTAGCCGAGCATTAGACCTCGTCGGGCCGTTTTCTGACTTAGGCGTTTCTACGATTTTATCGAAGGAGCATTGCCAAGACGAATTCGTCCGAGAGTTAGGATATTTCGTATGGGGCGTGCCACTCTAGGTGTTTAGTTAACCTTTATCGTCTCATACGACCGACCCAATCCTTTCTCTAGAAAATGAAATCTTTCGTAAAGTTCTAATGTCAATCCCGATCGAGATGGAAAAAAGATAAGTTTGATCAAGTATCAAAAGAGGGAGTTTAACGAGGACGAGGTGAAATTGGATTGATTTAATCCGACTTGCCGAACGGGCAGGTCGAATTGCTCGTGCCACATAACTAGCCCGTTCGGCGAGTTGGCCTTGTCCAACTCGCCGTACGAGAGAGTTAGTTGGTCTGTGCTTTCCGACTCGCCCGTATGGCGAGTTGGACTGTCCAACTTGCCATACGCGCGAGTTGGTTTGTTCGTTCCGTCCAACACGCCGTACGGGCGAGTTGGTTGGTCTGTGCCGTCCAACTCGCCCGTATGGTGAGTTGGACAGTCCAACTCACTGTACGCGTGAGTTGGTTGGTCCGTTCTGTCCAACTCACTGTAAAGGCGAGTTGGTTGGTCCGTGCTGTCCAACTTGATGTACGGGCGACTTGGTTGTGTCGTGCCATCCAACTCGCCCGTATGGCGAGTTGGTTGGTCCCTTCCGTCCAACTCACCATATGGGTGAGTTGGTTGGTCCGTGCTGTCCAACTCGCCCGTATTGCGAGTTGGTCGATCAATGTTCCTTCCTTTCGAGTTTTGGCCCGGAGACTTTCATTAAGTTGGTTTTGAGACTGCATTCGTATAGAAACATGATTTTTAGATGCTGATTTAGAGAATATCGTTTTTGACCCCAACAGGTAGCACCCCATCTCGCAATTTTTGAGCATGATTCTTGCGGGCGAGTGAGGGTGTTTCATCGGAATCCGCGGTAAAAATTGGTTCTCGAAAAGTTTTTTTTTTTTGATTATTTTAGTGCGGAAAATCCTTCAGCCTTTTTTTCTATTAATATAAACTCCATTCCTCATTTTCTTCACACTCTCTAATTTCCTCAAGTTTGCTTTGCTTTTTAGAAAAAAAAAATTTCCTGCCGAAATGTCTTCTTTTAGTAACTTTCAGAGGAGTGGTGATGTCGAAATGAGCAACGCTGCTGGTGCGAATCCATTGGATCTTCCTACCGCTGGAGCCGTCCCGGCTCATATTACGGAATTTCTTTCTTTCCAGAGCGAGTTGGCTCATCGTGAGGCCGAGGAGATGGTGAACCCTGCAGGCGTCACGCCTCCGAGAGTTGTAGCTCCAGCGGATACCTTGGCCCCCAAGGTTCCCCTGGTGGGCGATGTTGTTCCTACCAGAGGGGAGGTTACCGCGCATGCGCCGGCATCCAAATTTCATCCATCGGGTTCCCCAACAACCCCGGTTCAGGTAATCGATCTGGAGCCGGTTCAGGAATAGATGCCTCCTCCCCCAGTCAAGAAGACGATCGTCTTGGGCTTGTCTGCGCCTAGCATGATTCCGGCTTCTATAACAAAGGGTCGTAAGAGACCCTGCGTTAATCCAGACACGTCTAAGAAGAGGGGGTGCACCAAAGAGCCTGAGACTGACTCTCTGCCTGCAAAGGTTTCCAGACATCGTGCTAAGGTATAGTTTGAAAAAATCTTCTTCCTTTTTCGTCCCTTTCTCCTTTCAGTGCATCGACGGATTCTTTCCCTTTTTTGCCAGTTTGTCTTGTTGATCGATGGGATGACCAGTGAGTGCGGGTTGGAGGCTGGTCGTCTTGCTAAGGAGTTGGCGGAACTGCGAGAGAAATCGTTGCAGTTTGAAGGGAGGTTGACGGTTATCGAGGACGCCCACTCCCTTGAGGTAACCCACTTCCAGTCTCGGATCGGTGAGTTGGAGCGGGATGTTAGGAAGACTGCTAGCTCGTTGCTTAAAGAAAAAGAGGCGAAGTTTGCTAAGTGTTTGGAATTGTGCCGGCTAAAGCGTAAGATCAAGAGTGAGGAAGAATCATCGGTTGGTGCGATCGACGAGGCCCGGAAGATTCTCTGTCTTGCAAGGATCGCTGACTTCCTTGATTCGTTGGCGGTTGTCCATGTTAGGGACTTAGCCCTGGCGAGCATCCAGGGAGGGATGCAACAAGTCCAGTTGTTTAATGGTGATACGCCTCCGTCCCCGCTAACTGAGAATGCCAAGATTTTTATTCGCAGTGCGTAGTTAGCGGACACGGATGGGGAATTTGACCTGATCCTCACAGGCCTGAAATCCGAATGTATCTTCCCACATTGCTCTGGTGGCGCTGACGGTCAGAGTCCTGCATCCAAAAAAGGTGCATGCGAGGTGGTTCCGAGTACGGAAGGGATGATTGGTGAAGTTGAGGCTCTGCGTGTGGAGGACGATTGAGTTCGCAGTCTCGTATGAGAATTTGTTTATTTTAATGTTATCTTTTTGTGTTTTGATCCGACCGAGTGTGGCCGTGTTTTTATCACGGGACTGGCTGCTTGTGGCTTTGAATCCCAATCTCTTCTGCGACCCCCTTTTTATTAAATTAACTCTTTCCTTGTTTTCCAAGGTTTTATTGAGTATCTTAAGGGTGAATAGATTTGGAATTCAAGTATAGAGGTTAAGATATGAGTTGTCATCTCTCTCTCAACTCTTTTGCTGATCGTCCCATTTGTCGCTTGTTCGGGATGTTTGAAAGTTTTCCAAGGTTCCGAGAGCGATTAGATATGGGCGAAGAGACATGCTTTTAGGATCTCGTATCTTTTTGATATCATGCCTTGAGACGTTAGAGACCAGTGTGTTGGGTTTAGGGAAAGACCTAGGTCTAATCATGGTTCAAGGGGGTGCGGTGACTACTCCGACTTACGTTTGATGTATTGTTTTTGACCTGATTCCATCCCGCTTTAGAGTCCGCGATATATTCTTGGCTTAGGTGACTCTTATGGTAGGAATCGAGTATCTCTTCGGGGACAATTTTTAAGCCTCCCGAAAGTGCTGACCAAAAATTTGGATTTCTTTTATAGCACTATTACCCTTGTGTCGGGTGTTTGAGAGCTATCTCGACGAGATGGCTTAGTATCTTTAGGACGTTTAAGAGTGCTATGATTCAGCAACGAACTTATTGGTGGATATTACAGTTTTTGATTCTTCGTGAAGGATAAGTAAGGTGTGCGTGTTTTATAGTCGTAGATAGACTGTTTTTAGTGTGAGTATTTTATTTCGAGAAGTTTTTACGACAGAGAAAGGAATCCTTCGAGCGTTAGCGATGTCTCGCTTTGTCGAAGGTTGAATTTTTGCGTCAATTTTGTGGGAGTTTTTCCAAAAAAATTTCGAAAACGATCGAATCCGGAAGTGAATAGTTTCGAGTTTTTTGGGAGTATACGAGTATACGTATACGTACCCACTCCCCCCCCCTTTTTGATGAAGGGGGACAGCTGGGCTTGTCTTGCGACGAACTGCCTACGTACCCTTTTCAGGGATCAAACCATCTCGTATTTCAGTGCTAAGCATTGTTCTAGTGGTAGTATTTCTTGAGGTGCATCGCATTCCAAGTTCTTGGAATTTTGATATCCTGCATATTCGCGATTTCGTACGAACCCGGTCGGACGACCTTTATTACTTTGTAGGGTCGTTCCCAGTTTGCTCAGAGTTTTCCAGCGTTCCGTTCAGCAGTGTTATGGAAAACGTTTCGAAGGACTAGGTCACCTTCTTTGAATCTGCGGCTTCACACGTTAGCATTATAGTACTTTGCAGCCGCATGTTGATAATTTTGGATTCGTATAAGGGCCTAAACTCGGCATTCATTGATCAGGTCGAGTTCGTGGAGCAGCATCAGATTGTTTGACTCTTCTCGTTCTGGGAGTAACCTCTGTGCACTCGGGGAAACTCGACCTACACTGGGATCATGCACTCAGCTTTGTATACGAGGGTGAACAGGGTTTCTCCCGTTGCGCGTCTCGGAGTAATGCGATGCGACCATAGGACTCCTTCAAGTTCATCGGCCCATCTACCCTTCGTGGCGTCCAAACGTGTTTTTAGTCCATCAAGGATGGTTTTATTAGTAGTTTCGGCCTGGCCATTACATTATGGGTATCTAGGGGTTTATTTTGTTAGTCGTATCTTCCATTTTTCGTAGAAGGCCTCGAATCTAGTCCAAATGAATTGAGACTCATTGTCTGTTACGATTTCATACGGGAATCTGTGCCTGCAAACAATATTTCATACGAAGCTTTTGACTTGGGCGTCCTTAATGCTTTCGTAGGAGTCTGCTTCCACCCACTTTGAGAAGAATTCCGTTAAGATCAGCAAGAACCTTTTTTGTTTCGACCTATGCATGGGACCGACTATTTCCATCGACTATCACATGAATGGGTATGGTGCCGAGATTGATGAGAGGGCCTCTGCTGGTTGATGGATAGTTGGGGCATGCCTTTGGAATTTTTTGCATTTCCGCGCAAAGTCCTTTCAGTGTTTGATCATTGTTGGCAAGTAGTGTCCGTGGCGTTTTATTTTGACTGCAAGAGATCTTCCGCCAGAGTGATTTCCACTGGAACCAGAATGGACCTCTTCCAATATCTTTCGTGCCTTTTCTCCTTCTACGCAGTTCATGAGTGGCTCTGAAAATCTCCACTTGTATAGTTCTCCGTCGACCAAGACGTATCGACTTGGGTTTTAATCTTTCGGGCAGACCCTAGCCGCCGGCCGCCACTGATAAAGGATTTTACTCTATCCTAATCAAAGTAGTATAGATGAGTGTCAATCCAATCCTAAGTGATCATGATGAAATGAGAATGCAAGTATAAACTTAATCTAAGTGCAATCAATTTAGATGTATGGGTGAAGTACCGAAATGACACGGGTATGAAACTAGAATTATAAATCAATCGGAAGAACAAGAACCCATGGGCAAGGGCTTTCACTTTGGGTGATTTGGATCTAAGATAGACGATTAACGTTATGAACAATCTAGTTCTACTAGTCTAGACGTACCATTAAACTAGTTCTTCATCAAGATAAAAGTTCATTTGCTTTCAATCACTAAACATCAAATGTCTTTGGCCTAATAAAATCAAGCAATCATTAAGAATGGGTCTATTGACTATCTAAACTTCCCTAACATCAATTGTCATTGGTTAAGCAAGTAAAGAGAGTTATCGCTTTGGTTAAGACATTTTGTCCAACACCTTTCGGGTACAAATTGCCTAAGGATCTAGATTAAAGTGATCAAGTCTAATCTAGCATTAGAGACAAGCGGTAATCATAGAACGTGAACAACCTAATACTAAACCTTCTCCTTCTAACCTATTACCTACTCACCCTAAGTCATCCTAACCCATGGATCCTACAGATGACTACTCACTAGCAAACATGATGAACTCAAAAACCATAGATGAATCAGAGTAAATCATTTCTAATGAACAAGAATAAACAATGAATCAAAATAAGATTAACAAAAAGGATTCAAGATTCAATCTTCTTCACCAAGAGTAGTCTATGTCTCAGATAAAAACCAGAATAATCTGAAAAACTAGGTTTAAAGAGTATTTATAGTAGTTTGAAAACAAATCGGGTCAACCCAACAAGCCTGGGCTGACCCGTAGAAATTGCAGCTTCAACGCCTGTAGCGACCAAGGCTGGTCGCTATGCCTGGTCGCTATGGTCCCCGGATTCTTCCTGTGGGTCTGTAGCGACCAAGGCTGGTCGCTACACCCTCTTTCGCTCCAAACTCCACTTCTTTGGCCTCCATTGCCTCCAAACTCATAAATGAACATCTCCCATACCTGACATAGACAAATGTAATGGAATGCAACCTAAATATGCCTAAATGTTATCCTATATGTCTGAAATGCACTTAAAGAGATGACCAAAACCATGCAAATATGATCGATATCAGCCACCTTCGATGACCAAGACCACCGCTGGCCATCCACTGCCATTGTTGCCATTATGATTCCTCCTTCACCCTCTTTCGTTGTTGTCTTTTAGAACTATATAGTAAGCCATGTATTTACATCTCCTTCTTTTTCCTTTCAACAATTTTTTCACTCGGAGTGACAAAACAGATTTCTAAACCCTTTCCCCCATCTTTTGTTGAGTATGAGACTGCAAATATGTAGTTGTGTGGCTATCTTCTTCTTCTTCTTCTTCTTCTTCTCTTAGGTTCCTAAAACCTATCCTCACTGAGTATCCCAAAACTCACCCCTCCCTTTTTCAGGTACGCATGAGTAGGAGTTATGTTTGTTGCCACCTTTCGGAAAGGATTTGGGTTCTCGTTTTATTTTTAAAAAAAATTCTTTAAGATATTTAAGACAATGGTTTTATGCTATTCGTATTTCAACTAGGTTAAGTTTATGTAAGACTATGATTTTAATGGAATAAGTGAGAATTTGAATTGAATGGAATGTGCTTGTAGTTTGAGTATTTGAGGGACGTGGTCATTACAAGCCATATCCTCCTTGAAATCTACCTTGAATGTTTCCACATCGCCTTTGATTGTATTAATGTCAGCCTTGAAATTCTTTGTGCTAAGCTCCATATTGACTTGCCTAAATCTATGTCAAAGCTGCATTTCAGAGAAACTACCAATGTCTCAGATTGAGAGAAAGGCCAAAGTTGGACAATTCATAAGCCATAAATATGTCGCTTTTTTATTAAACTAGAAGTAGAAAACAAGAAATCATTCAAACAACATCCATGTATAACAAAAGGATTATGTAAAAAAGGTCTAGTCTAACACATATTGTAACAACCCGCCCCGTGGAATCCAGGCTGGCACTGCATAGGACCGACCCCAACCCTTTCCCTGTGAGCCCTAAGCTCTCCATAGGTAGTTTGTTGGTGCGATTGACGTTCCTCAAATCCAATACCTTACCCTTTAATAACTCTCTCACATGACTAGTTGTCACCAATTGACCTGTAAATTAGTAACAACTTGTCATGTGGAATGGTTGTTAAAGGGCGAGGTCTTGGGTTCGAGGAATGCCAAGTGCATCAACAACCTACATGGGAGAGCTTTGGTCTTACAGGTGAGGGGTTGGATTGATTCTCTGCAGAACTAATATGGGTCCCAGGGGATGGGTTGTTCTCTTCTCCAAGTCACTATGAGCTATAATATCTGCATCCAACAAAATAAACAACAATTTATTACTTAAATAACTATCGAAACTGTTTAAAGGTTAGTTTGTAAGATAATAAATCAAATGAAGTAGAATAAATTTATAACTGACTTGGGATTTAAAGAATGTGTCATACAATGGAGAGGAATGTTACTATTACTCGTACGAGATGTCAAAATAGACTGCACGACATTCCAAAAAAACGAGTCATCTTCAAGTTATTTCCTTTCCTTTCTAAAGATAGCTATTTTCACAATCTGAATCATGCTTTCCCACCATTCACAAACCAAATGAAGTGAAGGCTTATCAGTATGAGCAGCTCTAATCATGTTATATATCGGCAAAGTAAAAGACAAAGCATATTCAATCTCATCTCAGAACAACTCATCTAATATCTTTTTCTTCACTGCCGATGCTCTTTCTACACCATCAGAAGCATCATACAAATCTTCATTGCTTCTTGTGTTATAAACTGGGGCACATATGTTCTTTAGAGAAAGATTCAAAGTATGAACCACACATGGTGTCCAAAAAATAGTAGGAAACTTAGCTGAAATAAGTGCACCAGCTTTTACACAATTTGAAGTATTGTTTGTGAGTACTTGAACCACATTCTCATGTCCAACCTCTTTAATGCATTCTATGATCGTTTCTGTAATCACCTCACCAGTTTTCGTTTCACCTTGAGTGTTGATTTCTCTTAACATCATTGGACCTCTCTCATTTGCAGCAATCAAATTTAAGATAGGTCTTCGATGAGGATCTGACCAACCATCACTACATATGCTAACTCCTTAATGTTTCCATGAATCCTTCAAAGGCTGCAAGGGCACTTCAAGGTTCTTTCTTTGTTTCTGGAGAACTGTAGTCCTCCAAGCATTATAACCAGGAGGAACATATCCTGGAATTTTTGATGCACGCACAAATTTAAGATATGTCTTCAATGAGGATCTGACCAACCATCACTACATATGCTTCAAAGGCTCCAAGTGCACTTCAAGGTTCTTTCTTTCTTTTTGTAGAAGTGTAGTCCTCAAAACATTATGATCAGGATGAACATATCCTGTAATTTGTGATGCACGCACAAATGAATTGCGATATTGAGAGTTTCTTGCAACGTTAAAAGACAACCCGCTTGTACAGAACATTCTAAATATTTCACCATCACACTGCGCCCTAGCCTGATTGTTAAATGCTTTTTCTAATGCTGAACCCATTCCTTTTCTCTTCTTTGAATCAGACTCATTTGTATCAGGAAATTTGTAGCTCATGTCATATTCAAGAGAATAAGCAGATGCCTTTCTTGACGAAGAAGGTAATGGAACTGACGAAGAAGGTAATGGAACCTTCTAAGAATGGTGCTTATAGCATGGTTAGTCAATAATAAATCTTGATCATAGTCCTCTTCTTGACTCAATAAAACTTTTTGAAAAAACTTATATAGATATAAATAACACTCAAAACAATCAAATAGCATTCGCGAACCTCCCCCATATTTAAATTACACTGTCCCCAGTGTAATCCACCCCAGATTGGTTAGAAAAATTAAATCATAAGTAGTTAGCCTAAGTATAGAACTCGATACGTCTCTCTGTAAAAGAGCGTCGATCGATGGTCGGATATGGGTGTCGATCGATGCTAGACCTTTAAGTTCCTATTTATTATAAAATTCAAAATAAAATACAATATACGTAATGCCTCTCCCAGACTTAACCAACATTATCGTCTGTGTTATACAGTCTAATATTGGGGAAGAAATAAATCATAAGGACCAATTTTAACAAGGAAAAACTGATACACCTGTTCGTTGTTGGTGACCGTCGATCAACACAGTTAAGTGCCTATCGATCGATGCGATGGTTACTCCATCGATCGACAGTGATCAAGTATCAGTCGATGCTCTATGCAGATTGTCTTCCTCGATTTTTTTTGAATAATCTGAAGTAAATAACAAAAATTAGTAATAAATGAAGAATAAAAAATAATTAAAACTTACTAAACAGTGGGTTGCCTCCCACTCAACGCTTGGTTAGAGTCTTAAGCTCGACATTGTGAATGCTCTGACTAGAAGGAGGTTGATCAACACTTGGAAAACAAGTGTCTACATCTTCGTTGCTCTTCTGCAACCATGTGCCAATGAAGTTTCTGATTGCCTCATCTCCTCTGATTTTCTCATTCTTTATGATCTCCTTAGTAACCTCTAGTGAAGGCATTCTTCTTTGTAGATTTTCAATACTGCGCTGGAGCATTCTAAGTCTGGCAGCTGTAGTGTCTAACATTCCCTCTAGTTGCTGAGAAACGTCTTCCTTCATAAGGCACTGAGAAAAAGCAATATCAGAGAACCTTTGTTCTAAGTAGTGTTCTGCTGCGAACTTCTGTCTGTTGAATTTAGTATCGATCTATGGCGTAAGGTTACCGTCGGTCGATGTCACTCTATCTGGTCTACTCGCATGATGTCTCTGAAAAGTATCCATGTCTTGCTTCAACTCATCCATGCATGTAGTCAAATTCGTAAGGCATCTATCAATAGGATAATAGACATCATCAAGCCTCATATAGAAATCATCCAGTGACATCTCTTGAGCTTTGTAGATCTCATTCGCAATATCATCAATCTCTGCTCTGCTGTATGTTTCGTGCTTTTGCTCCAGGTTGTCGATCGATGCTGGTACTTGTGCGTCGATCGATGTCTGTTGCGGTTGTCCCAAGAAATTTCATGATCGTTCAGCCATTAGAAGGGCATTTGCTACATCTTTCCTAGGTAGAGTTAGAATTCTCCCATAAATACCTCGTGCACGTCCTTCCACATCTCTGAAAATTCCAAACTCATTCGGTTTAAGGTAACCAGCTTCTGTTTCTTCTGGTCCAAGTGAAGGATCTGGTTCACATTTGATGTCGTTTGATGGCCAAGATAGGCCGTTTATTGATGTTGGATTGCCTACTCTTGCGTTCAATACCCAGCCATGTTCATCCTCATCGTGATCCAAGTCATACTCTTCGTAGGCTTCAACGTATCCTCGGCATGCCCAATTAGTGTCGATCTATGGTATATGGTTACCATTGATCGATGCTTGATAATTAGACTGGTGCCCAAAAAGATTTCCAGGTCCATTGGCCATTGCAAGTATATCTGCTACATCCCCCTTCTTGACGTTTAGAATTCTGCCATCCATAGCTCTTGTGTGACCATTTGGATCTCTCATAATACCAAACTCATATGCTTGTAGATAACCAGCTTCTCTGTCGTGTTCTTCTCCTGAATCATGTTTGGGTTCTGCTTCATGCTCAGTATCGTTCGATGGCGTATTGTTGTCGTCGATCGATGTCGATTTCCTCGGTTCATGGGAAACATGAAAAATTCAAGCCTCTTCCATAGAAAGCCCTCAGTACTCGATCTTCTCTTCTTCTTTGTAATGTTCATCGTATTCGAGGTGGGCTAGGTTGTAATCATAATCAGCATGGTGGGTGTGGATCATTTCTGGGGTATTGGTGTCAATCGATGCTAAGGGTTGGGTATCGATTGATGCTCCATCTACTGATTCCTTACACTCGTAATCGCAGAAACATGTGGCCACTAGCTCTGCATCATTACATAATTCGATCAGGGTAGCCTTGTTCTTGTTTTTAACAGGTTCATAATAGATATTTTGATCAATTAGAGATAAATACAATCTGTTTAACTGCATGTCGGATATGGCTCCCACAGTAGCCATGAAAGCTCTCCGAAGTAGTAACAAAGAGTTCCAATCTCCTGATGTCAATTACATGAAAGTCTACTGAGACTAGGGTGTTGTTGATCTGTACTGGAACATCTTTTACCATTCCTCTTGAGTTTACTTTTGAGCACTCTACGAATGTGAACGAATCGTTGGAGGGTTCCACTCTTAGGTTCAGCTCCTCTGCCATAGACTTTGTCATAATGTTCACTGAAAATCCAGTGTCGCAGAGGGCGTCAGGGTATTTGTTTCCTTTTATGAAGCATGGAATCACAAACTTCCCAGGATGACTTTTCTTTTTCAAACAGGTTCTCTATTTCATCTTCTCTCTGAGGTGATTGAACATGGTTTCTAAGTCATCATCTGTTTCCCTTGTTTCCCTGAAAAACATCCACAATCCATGAGTATAATAAGCTTCATCAAAAGATATATCTAAAGGAATTTTAAAAAATCTTTTAGCAAAGCCATCCATCTCCTTTTCATTGGCTTATCTGCGTAGATGTTTTGGGATCTTTTGCCTCCTCCTTGAGTGTCTCTCGTCTTCTCTATCAAGATCTATAGAGTCACACGTGTTTGTATTCTGTTCTGAAATTGTTGTTGTTGGACGCACAATCAGACTTGCGTTGAGGTTTGGTAATCGGACTGGGTTTCCAAGTTATCGATCGATGACTGGCATGGAGTGTCGATCGATTGCTTCGTCTCTATGTCAATCAAGATCGTGAGAAAGGTGTCGATCGATGTTAGTTGATTCTCATGAGGCTATTGATTTTGTAGGTTTCACCGTCGGTCGATGCTCGTTGTCTTGCGTCGATCGACACTGATGGGAATTTCTGGGTGATATAGAATTTTCCACGCAAAAAATTGTTGTTTTGGGGTGTCACTTCCTGCCAGAAATCCTTATCAATTAATGCATTGACGTGGTGCCTTTTCCCAGTCTCCAACTTCTCCTTAATCAGGTTCTCATGTATCCTAATGGTCTCACTTGTTTGCATCACTTGGTTCTCTAACTTCTTCATATTGGTGCTGAAGTTTTCGAACTTGGTGTTGAGGTTGAGGTACAGACCATCTATCTTTCCGTTGAAATCCAAAGTCATCTTCTACTGTCCCGCTAAGACTCTATCAACCATTGCTTAAATCTTGCTTCCCTGAGTTTATGGAGGAGGATTTTGGTAGTAGGAAGATCCATATGTCTTGTCGTTGTCGAAGGGCTTTCGCTGTGAACTCTGATTAAAATTACTCCTTTGACCAGTACCATAGGAGTTCCTGCTGAAACCTAGATTCCCTTGTCTCTGGAAACCATCCCCATCGATGTAGTTCACATCCTCTTCTTCTTTCTCATCATCTCCAGACTATATCGCTTCTATGTCTGCAAAAGTAACTTGTTTTCTGAGAAACTTCTGGACACCATCCAGCTTCGCTTTTACCTCTTCAGTCTGGTCCTTGCTTATTGTTGGAGTTGATTTCTTCCTCTTAAAATCAGTGTTCTTGGTACTGCTAGTAGATACCAGTTTCTCAATCAATCTTGTAGCATCTTAAGGGCTCCTAGTGCTGAAATTTCCTTCACTAGGTGTGTCCAAAGCCATCTGATACTGCAGTCCAATACCTCTGAAGAAAGTGCTAAGAAGTTGTACTTCGTTTAACCCATGATGTGGACAGTCTATCTGGTATGACTTGAATATGATCCATGAGTTTCTGAAAGACTCTGAAGGCTCTTGTGAAAAAGTAGCAATCTTGCTCCTCAGATCTTCTACTCTTGCATCACCAAAGAAGTTGCGCAAGAAAGCGTTCTTATTGTCAGTCCAGGATGTCAGAGATCCTGGTGGTGGCTGCTTAAGCAAATATGAAGCTCCTCCAGCAAGTGAGTACTTGAAGAGCTTAAAAAAAAAATAGTCCTCACGGACTCCATTGGCTTTAATAGCAGTCACTAGATCCTCAAATCGCTCCAGATGATCCATAGGGTGCTCGTGTTGCAACCCATGGTAAGGTGTATGCGCTACAAGTCTGAACTAAGCGGGCTTGATCTCAAAATCGTTTCTTTGAAAAGCTGGAGGACGAATGGCGGATCTGTTGGCGTAGTACTAGTATGGACGGTTGTAGTCAGCCAGCATTCTCTGAGCAGCTTGGGCGTTAGCTTCAGGTTGAGCGATAGCAGCCTCTTCTTCTGCTTCAGGGATTAAAGTCCCTTTCCCGTTTATCCTTTGACCTGCTGCATTACGCAGATGACCGTTGAGGTCATGCAAGTCTCCATTCTCATTCTGAACCACAATTATAGGCGCAACCATCTGAACTCGTCTGCTGTCGTCGATCGATGTGGATGATATGTTGTCGATCGATGCTAAGTGATCAATATCGGTTTATGCTAGAGATCTGGTATCGGTCGATGGTTGAGTTCTGATGTCGGTCGATGATGTCCGTAAAGATATATCGGTCAATGCTGAATGTATGTCGTCAATGTGTGTTGTCTTTCTTTGCGGATCGTGTGTTCGAGTTGTTGTGGGTCATAGAACAGTGAGTCTTGTCCTTTGTTGCTCATGTTACTCTTTTGCATGCACCTGAAAAACAAAGAAAAAGAAAAATTAGTAACCTTGAAAGTAACAAACCTAGACTAAGTCCTAGAAAATAAATCTAATGGCGATCAATGTTCCCCGGCAACGGCGCCAAATTTGACGTGCGTGTATTTTTATGTTTTAATAGGGTCATAATATCCTAAACAAACAGCAGTCAAATTAACCCTTGTTTCTAACAAACAAAATAATAGTACTCTTGTCAAGAGAGATCGAGTGTAGTACTTAGGGATCAAATCCATAGAGAACAATGGCACACAATAGATTTCTTATTTCTAAAGGCTAAGCTAGGTGACTATATATATTGGTAGCAAGTAATCCGTTCAAGGAAATATTCCTTATTAGAAGGTATAGATGCATATGGAAATATGCTAACAATGTAAATATGAAAATATGCTAATAATGTAAATATCCTAACAATGTAAATTTGAATATATGCTAGTAATGTAAATATGGAAATACGCTAGATCTAGGGTTTCAGGCAAGTGGATTATAGTAGATAGAAGTCAAAAGTATTTAATCATGGAACTCGAAATCTAATGTAAAAGACACCAGCTCTCGCATTCGCGCCTAATCTATTGACCAAGTCCAATGTCTCAGCTCTCGCTCGTTGACACGGAATAACCATCGATCTATAGCAATGATCCTGCATCGATCGATGGTTTCTTGAATCAGGCGTTATGACCTAATTCGATAAGTTCACTAGATTGGCTAAATCAACTCTCGTTTTTTTCTAGTAACCTAGCTCAACAAAATAGATTCTGGTATTAGACCATGCTCTCGCTTGCGCCTAACTATGATATTATCAGGGTTCTAGTTAGCTACTTTAGAAGACAAGTAATAAACACAATTCTATTAATAAATCTAATAATGACCTTAACAATTCTATTGCTTGGCTTATCCATCAGTACCATTGATAAACCCTAAACCTAGTTGATGACTACTCAAACATAATTGAAGTAAGAATACTAATCTCAATAAAATGCATAGATAGAATATTGGGGTTTTAAAGCACACTTAGAGTACACTAGGAAATGCTAACACACACACAAACTGTTGCCCCATTAAATCTAGCACACTTAGCATGGTGCAATACATAAATATAAATAAAACCCTAAAGTCTAGGTCAAAACTCGTCCAAGGGTAGTTTTGTAATTGTGTGTCATGTCTCTAACTTGGGCTTGAAAGTCGGATGTCTGTGAACTGGACATCGATCGATGGCAGATGTGCAACATCGATCGATCTTGGTCATGTAACATTGGTTGACGACTAATTTGTATCTTCGATCGATGGTAATCTCATACTTCGACTCTCTTCAATGATCAACTCCGGATTATTTCTCCCAAATGCTCCAAAAGCTCCCAGTATCTCCATATATCTCCAAAACGTATCTGGAACTGCAAAGACCTCAAAACATAGTCTAAACACACATAACAGACCCTAAATAGAGTCTATAACATGGTCTAAAACTGGTAATAAATAGGCTATATCAATTAGTTAGGATAGGCTGGTCTAGGTATGAAACATGCAGTTTAAGTGTTTTAGTGAAGCTAATAAGAGTGTTTAGGGGTTACCATTTATTTGTTGAGCATGCAAGATGTCACACAAAAGTGCAAGAGAGGATGGATCCATTGATGTCCACTGCCTCTACTCCCTTTTCTTTTTTCTGGAATGATTGTTCTCGTTCAAAATCAGGCTGTTCCGGTCATCATCCCGCTCTTCACTACTTTGACTCGGTGCTCCACCATTTGTCAACCTTCCCAGCGAAACATTTCTTCCCGTTCTCAATCACCTCATACTCGTAAAGAAATTAAAATATAGAGTTTTTTAAGTATGGGATGGTGATGTGACGAAGAATGAGGTAAAATATGAATACCACTAGTGGTTCTAATCTCACAATTTTTCTGTTTCTCCACCATGCTTTTGTGCGGTTTTTGGTAGAGAGCAATTTGGGAGCATTTTCTCCCTAGATACGCATGTTCTCTTGATTATTTGAACTTCTTCAGAAGTAACGAGTGATAGGCTTTGTCGATTCTTTCCTCTCCGACTTTTTTGCACATATCTGTACATATATGATACAACCTATTTATTACCAGTTTTAGGCCATGTTATAGGCTATATTATGTGTGTCTAGGCTATGTTTTAAGGTCTTTAAAGGTCCAGGTACGTTTTGGAGATATATGGAGATACTTAGAGCTTTTGGAGAATTTAGAGGAGAATAATCCGTAGTTGATCATTGAAAGAGTCAAAGTACAAGACTGTCGTCGATTGACGGCACTATCTTGACGTCGACCAACGTTACATGACAAAGATCGATCGATGTTGAACACTTGATATCGATCGATGACAAATTTCCAGACAGACGACTTCAAGCCCAAGTTAGAGACAAGACACAAGATTACCGCTGGACGAGTTTTGACCTAGATTTTATGGTTTTATATTTATACTTTATGTATGGCACCAAGAGAGACGTGCATGCGGAGACGCACGGTGCGAGTTTCCTGGGTTTTTAGTATTCTATTAGGGGAGAAAATTCATAACTCCTTAGGGAGATTTGTATTTGAACCCTGTATTTTATCTACGCATTATATTCTGATTATTATTCTTACTTTGATTATGTCTGAGTAATTATCAACTAGATTTAGGGTTGAATGATAGCAATCATGGATTAGCCCAAAAGTAGGATTCCTAGGTTAAGTTAATATCCATCAATTGAGTTACAGAGTAGCTAATTAGGATCTCGAAAGTAGGACATTGACGATTACGAGAGTAGGTTATGTGCCATAATAGACTCCATTGAACTAGGTTGTTAGGCGCATGCGAGATCTGGTCTAATTAGCTTCGTGAACATATCTAATCTCGTTCACACTTCATTCTGATTTCACCGTCGATCGACGCTAGGCATTCGCCGTCGAGCGATGGTCTTTCCTTTTGATCGCATAAGAAAGTTGGAGTTAAAAGGATAAGAATATTTAATATTTGAGTTCTAGAATATTTACATATTCGTGCTTCTTATCCCCTATTATTCATTGAGCTTGAAATCCTGGATCTAGCATATTTACATTTGCATCTAGTTAATTTATTAGCATATTTTCATATTTACATTATTAGCATATTTTCATATTTACATTATTAACATATTTCCATATTGCATTACACCTTCCAATAAGGAATATTTTCTTAGACTGATTACTTGTTACCAATATATATATAATCATCTAACTTAACCTTAAGAAATAAGAAATCTATTGTGTGTCATTGTTCTCTGTGGATTTGATTCCTAAGTACTACACATGATCTCTCTTGGCAAGAGTATTGTTTTGTGGGTTAGGATTAAGTGTTAATTATATAGTTAATTGCTTAGGATATTTATACCATGCTAGAACAATAAACATAACCATGTCAATATAACACTGAAAAACAAATGCATGTAGGTGGAATAAAGGCAAAGGTGCAGGGTGCAAACTAGCTAAAGATGAGCTAGCCACTCGGGATCAGAAAGATGGATAAGAAAGGATAAGAAGTCGTGAGTGTATTCTCGTATCCCTGATCTAATGCTCATAATAACAAGAATTGCAGTCAAGATTAGGTTCAAGTTCAAATTGGACTAAGTCGTTTCAGAGTAATCCTGAGAAGCCGAAATCTTCTAGAGAACAAGGTCAGATAAAGTCAGGGTGTTCCAAGTCCACATGTGTGTATTTCTTCACTGCTAAGGTCACCGAATAAGATAAATCAAAGCAGAAGGTTGGTAAATGACATCACAAAATAAGTTCCCAATTCCCACAAAAGTTTTAACTGAATCGATCCAATAACTTACTCAACTGACTCAAGAGAAAACAAAATAAATAAACGATTTAGTAAACGATGAAAACCCTCCCCCATACTTACTTCACACCCTCTATGGTGCGAGAATAAATCAGAGAGAAGGTGTAAACTAGAACATGATTTTTTTTGGTCGAGATACTTACTTGTGTGGAGCGAGCTACTATGTCCAGGCAGAGAGAGCTACTATGTTTGAGTACAGCGACATATGTTTACTTGAACATGCAACAAAGATCGCTATGTCCAGGCAAAAGCAAGAAACGTACAGAATAGTAGAGATTGACGATCTTGTGAATGAGATCTCTAAAGCTCAAGAGATGTCATTAGAAGATTTTTACAGGAGGCTTATGATGTCTACTATCCTATAGACAAGTACCTCACCGGTTTGACTACACGCGTGGATGAGATGCAGAAAGATTTGGATATTGTTG